>JAMKPZ010000822.1:0-63130 GCA_024699675.1 Amphibolis antarctica
ATAAATGCTCATACAAGGATGCATGCATGAGCCAACTAATATGGTTTCTTACGCAAGGATTTAGGTATAAAAAACCATAATAAATGTGCAAGGATTCATGCACAAAACATAAAAGCAAATGCATCTGATTAAATGCAGTAAACATACGTCTTCATATGGTTGATGGAACCATGAAAAACAAGAGCAAGTAGCATAACCTGTTGTCTGTAATGCTATGCTTTTCTAATGTAATGCACAAAGATTCATGTGCATCGGGGAGGGATGGCTCTCCCTCCCCTCCAGTTGAGCTAGGGTTAGGAGAGTCTTACTTGTGGAAGCTTAGCTGGTGCAATGACGGCGCAAGCACTATGCTCGTTCTAGATGCCTTGTTCTTGATGGATATTAATGGTTTTTATAGTGGTTGCCCTAGTTGCTTTTGGAAAAGCCTTTTTGGTGTAATGTACCTCCAAAACAGTTGAGGAGGTTGTTATCTTGGTCTCTATGCCTTCCTCGTACTGGTCACAGCCAATTAGAGGCACGGATTTAGATGTGGGGACCATTTTGTAGGCCATCTCGTGAGAATCAGAAACAAGTTGCACCATTTCGGAATATTTTGGAAAATCCAGCTATACTGTAGGAAATTTTGAAATACTAAGGGGTTAATTCACTAAAATAGTGAAATAATTTCAGAAATGTCGACTACATAGCCGGACATTTGAAAATATCACTTAGTTAATTCAATGAAATAGTGAGATAATTTTGGAGATGCTGGTTGCATAGCCAGACATTCTGAAATATCACTTAGCTAATAAACTGAAATAGTGAAATAATTTTCGAGATGCCGACTGCATAGTCGAACATTTTGAAATATCACCTAGTTAATTCACTGAAACAGTAAAATAATTTTAAAGATGTCGGCTGCATAGTCGGACAATCTGAAATATCACTTAACTAATAGGAGGGTGAAGTATGCTGAAATAATTTTGGATATTCCAAAATTTTACACTGAAGTATTTGGGAATTCGATTCCGAAATATTATGATAGGGGAATTTCGGATATTCCAAAAATTATACTGTGGTAATTTTGGAGATTCCAATAAATTGCATTGAAGTAGTTTCGGACATTCCAAAAATTACACTAAAGTAAGTTCGGAGATTCCGAAAAATTGCATTGGGTGATTTCGAAAAACTATACTAAGGTAGTTTCGGAGATTCCAAAAAAATTGTGCTAAAAGATTTCGGACATTCCGAAGTATAAATTGTGGTGATTTTGGATATTTTGAGAAAAATGTGCTGAAGAATTTTAGATATTTCGAAATATACACTATGGTAATTTCAGATATTTTGAAAAAATGTGTTGAAGGATTTTAGATATTCCGAAAAATTGTATTGGAATATTTCAGATATTCTGAAATAATATACTAAGGGGATTTCGAATATTCCAAAAAATTGTACTGAAATATTTTGGATATTCTGAAAATATTGAGTAATTAATGAAAACAAAAGAAAGGAGAAGAGAAATTGAATTTCTGGTACAATCTAATCCTGATGAATATGTTGCCTTATTATCTAGGGAATTCAAGAAATTTCTAAAGAAAAGGAAGCGAAGATATTCGAGTTCAGTTCAAGTGAAAATGAAGAGGAGCTGATCTGCTACAAGTGCAACATGTCAGGACATTTCTAGAATGAGTGTCCACGGCTAAAAAAGAAATCACATAAAAAGAAAAATAGGAATTCATCTGAGTCAAGCTCCACGTCAAGTTCAAATGAAGATTAAAAAGTTAAGAAGAAAAAGAAAAACTACAAGAAAAAGGCATTGCAAGATACATTGGATGAGTCAAGCTCAAAAAATAAAGACCCTGATGAAGATCTCAACAACGTGTGTTTCATGGTTCAACATAGTGAGGTAACCTCTTCTTATGAAATTGATTCATCTCCTTACAATGAAAGTAAATTATTAGATGCTTTTCCAAAATTATATGCAAGATATAGAAAACTAAGATCTAAATTTAAGAAATGTTTGAAGTATTGAAAATGAAAATGAAAATGAAACATTAAAAATCAAATTACAAAATCTTATAAATAAAAATCAAGAACTGCTTGATATTTCTAAAGAGGATGATATGCATGACTATGATTCTATTGAAAAAGAAAAGAAATTATTGCATGGTCAAGTTACCTTTTTAGAAAATAATTTATCATTATTGAAAAATGAAAATCATGAATTGTTGATTTCCTTAAATAAACTTAAATTCATGAAATCTTCTGTTACTATTGAAGTTCCTTTTGATAGTGGTTTTATTAGGAAATATCCAAATGGAAATTGTAATTTTATTGTTAAATCTCGTCCTTATATTTGGCTATCTAAAGGAACACATTCATCTCTCCCAAGGAACCGTTTAAAATAAAAATGGGTTCCTAAATCTTTATTTTATTAAGTTTATATAGAAAATATTTTTTCAAAAAATTAAATAAAACTAATAAATAATAAAAAATTAAAAATTATAAAAAAATAATAACGATGAAACTTAAATTTTTTATTTTACCTAACCCGTCATTATTTGATATATTAAAATTTGATTTGTATTTTTATTTGAAAATTAAAAAATATTTTAAATATGGGGGGATGATAGTGTCCCGTTTTTGCTTTTTTTTCTTGTTGGAAGTTCCTAGAGGGAGATATGCCTTGGTTGCCGAAGGTCATGGGAGGTTGGAAAGGTAGATGGTTGGGCCGTTGTCGGAAACAAGAATTCACCAGAGGTTAGGTGCGTAGGCACGTAGTTTTGAAAACAAGGTGTTGGTGGTTGGTCTATGGGGTATGTGTAGTTGTCCATGGGGTGAGTGTCGCCAATCCCCTAAAAGGAAAACTCGATCCCTGCTCCGTGAATCTGTGGGGTTAGTCATGGGGTGAGTGTTGTCCCTCTCCAAAAAGGAAGCCCTCCTCAAAAAAGAAGTCCTCCCTGTCAGAAGAAAGGACCCAGTTTAATTCATTTCTAACATTATTTATAGGGTGATTAGTTAAAAACAAAGTTAACAAACCTTATGTGGCAACCTCTGGTTGGCCCACGTAGAAAAATCAATTATTTAATCTTGCCACATGGCAAGAACTTAAAGAAAACTAGAGACTTTCACCTTCAAGGCATGGATGTGGAGTATGCCACCGGGAACTTGTCAAGTTGAAGACTTGGTAACCCTACAGAGTAAGTTCATAATGTTATGGCTTAACATTACGAAGGTGACGGTGTAGGCCCAATGAAAGGCAATGGAGTTTAGTCCGTTGAGTTAAGGAGTAACACAACGAAGGTCTATTGTGTTAGAAATATACGGACCTGCTTGATGTAATTTCTGTATCTCTTTCGATGGTTGTGATTTCCTAACACTGTATGAATGGCTACCCCTCGAAAGTTTTGAACCCACGGCCTAAACTTTCATACCCATTGGAGATGGAGAAGAGTCAGCAACGAAGGCAGGAGTACACTCAAAAGTTCCAAGCAATGGGGTGGGACTTCTGAATCACCCAAGGAAGAAGATGAGTTAGAGAAGAAAAAAGACTAAGTGAAAGAATAAGGGATAGGCTCGGAAGTTCCAGACCAGGTGCCTGAACTTCCAAACCATCTAGAAAAGAGTATCCTTGTTGATCTAATCCTCTAAACTTAGAAAAAATAAAATGAACCCTTAATCTTTTAAGAACTCACTAAAGCAACCCCAAAGTGCAAGAAAAACACAACTATCTATGAAACTGAAAATCAATATAATGAATGATATTCTAGATGATATTTTGAAAAACTCTGTTTTAATAGGATAATAAAATCGTTATATCGAAAAACACTAGTATCAACAAAACACCAAAATCGAAATAATGAATCATATTCTGAATGATGTTCTGAAAAACTCTATTTTAACAGGATAATAAAATCGTTAGAACATTTAATTTAATTGTTATACTAATTTTATGTAGCATCTTCTCTTCAATGTTTTTTTATGAAAATATGACCCATTATGAAGACATGAGATTGCAAATTTGAAGTGTCAATAGATGCCCCTCCCTAGATGAGGTTGCAGGTTAAGAACCGAAATCCTAGGTACATAGAAGAGCATACCAAGTTTGCAATCTATGTCAAAAGATACAAGCCTTGAAATAATTTAGAAAAACCAAAAAAAAGACATGCTAGACCCTATGAAAACTTTGAAAATGTTGCCCATATTGACAAATATGCTGAACTACTCACTTATTATTATGAAAATCAACAACAAAGCATGCAAAAGTAAGACTAAATAGGCACTAGGAGTGAACCTAAAGAAAATGCCATTATAAAGAAGAAGATAGATGCAATAGATGAGAGAGAACCATCATTCGTGAGTAAAATTTATCTACTAAACTAATGGATTCTTAAGAGACTAAAACATAGAAAGGTGCCATGATGATTATAGGGGTAATAGAGATACTAAAGACATGAGGAAGATTGACTAGAAAAAGAGAATGGAGGTTAAGAAAAGAGACCTTTAGAGGAAGAATTGAGTGAAGGGTGAGGGGAAGTGTAATTCCTAGAAGAAGAAAAGGAGTGGGGTAGAGAAAAGAGATAAATCCTAAGAAAGAGATGTAATTTCTAGAAAGAGAAAGGAAGTGGGGGTTGGAGGAAGTGCAATTCTTAGAAGGAGAAGAGGATTGGTGTAGAGAAAAAGGGATAAGTTCTGTAAAGGAAAAGTCATTTCTATAAGGAGAAGAGAAGTAGGAGTTGGATGAAGTGTAATTCTTGAAAGAAGAAGAGCATTGGGGTAGAGAAAAGAGATAAGTTCTATAAAGGAGAAGTAATTTCTAAAAGGAGAAGAGAATTGGGGGTTGGTGGAAATGTAATTCTTGAAAGAAGAAGACCATTAGGGTGGAGAAAAGAGATAAGTTCTGTAAAGGAGAAGTAAAGTTTTAGAAGAAAGGTAGAGTGAGAGGAAATGTAATTCTTAGCATAAAAGGATTGGAGTAGAGAAAAGAGATAAATTCTGTAAAGAGATGTAATTTCTATAAGGAGAAGAGAAGTAGGGGTTGGATGAAGTGTAATTTTTGAAAGAAGAAGAGCATTCGGGTGGAGAAAAGAGATAAGTTCTGTAAAGGAGAAGTAATTTCTAAAAGGAGAAGAGAAATTTTAGAAGAAAGGTAGAGTGAGGGGTGAGAGGAAATGTAATTTTTAACAAAAAAGGATTGGAGTAGAGCAAAGAGATAAATTCTGTAAAGAGATGTAATTTCTACAAGGAGAAGAGAAGTGGAGGAAGTCTAATTCTTGAAAAAGATAATAGGGGTTGTGGTGTTGACCCCCTACTTGGGAAAAAATGAAAATATCTTTTTCTTTTTGAAGGAAAAAGATATAGATCCTAATGAAGGATCATGGGGATTGTGGTGTAGACCCTCTACCTGGGCAAAATGAAAATATATTTTCCTTTCTGAAGGAAAAAGATATAGATCTTAAGAAGGATCATGGGGGTTGTGGTATAGACCCCCTACTTGTGCAAAATGAAAATATTTTTTCCTTTTTGAAGGAAAAAGATATAGATCCTAAAAAGGATCATGGGGGTTGTGGTGTAGACCCCCTACCAACGCTGAAATGAAAATATTTTTTCCTTTTTGAAGGAAAAAGATATAGATCCTAAGAAGGATCATGGAGGTTGTAGTGTAGACTTCTTACCTAAAAAGAGAAAAAATATGAAAAGGAAGATAAATCCTGAAAAGGATAATGGGGTGTAGACCCCCAACTTGAAAAAAGAAAATTCTAAAAGGGAAGATAAATCTTGAAAAGGATAATTGGGATTGAGGTATAGACCCCCTACCTAAAAACAGAAAAAATCTGAAAGGGAAGATAAATCCTGAAAAGGATAATGGAGGTTGAGATGTAGACCTACCTAAAAAAAGAAAAATCTAAAAGGGACTATCTTTTCCTTGATGAAGAAAAAGAAATAGATCTTGAAAGGATCAATGGAGGTTGAGGTGTAGACCCCCTACCTTAAAAGAAGAAAAGAAGAAGAGGATTATCTTTTCCTTGATGAAGGAAAAGAAATAGATTTTGAAAAAGATCAATGGAGGTTGAAGTGTAGACCCCCTACCTAAAAAAGAACAGAAAATTGAAGAAGAGGACTGGAATCTATTGAGGAGGTGAGGGTGGTGACCAAGTAGGAGAGGGAATTTGGGCTTCTGTTGGTGGAGAGGGTATTTGGGCTTCTCTAAATAGAGAGATTTACAATTGAAAACAAAGAGATCTTATAAGACAAGACTCAAGAAGTGGAGAAAATAAATTCAATTACATGATTATAGTTCAACAACTAATGACACAAAAATGACAAAACAAGAATTGACTAAAGTCTTTCAATCCTACATTTTCACTTCAACTTTAATTGGTTTGACCTTCATCTTGGGATTCCAATTTCATTTCAAGCAAACATGCTAAAAAATGTAAGGATAGTGAAATTTAATGATCCAATGATCCAACAAAACATATAAAAATGATTCAAGAATTCCTTTGATTTTAATTGAAAGTTAATGAAGAATTGCTTGATCATCAATTTGACATGAATTATAAAGAAATTTCAAGAATTGCATATGCAATTACAGATTCTTGCCCTAATTACATGAAGAATAGTGAAATAATTCCATTCATATGGTAAATTGAACAAGCATCAAAGAAATATAAACAATCTACCATTCGTTTCATCCAAACATTCACATATAAAGAAATTTTAGGGCATTGAAAATAGTTCTCACAAGAGGTAGGGTTTGGATAGTGAAATTTAAGTATTGGATCAAGGGGGGAGTAGGGAAGACATACTTGGAATGGTAGTGGAGGAGAGTTCGTCGAGGGCCGAAGGTCACCAGAGAGGGGATGCTCTAGTTGTTGGAAGTTCCCGAAGGGGGATACACCTTGGTTGTCGAAGGTCATGGGAGGTTGGAAATGCAGATGGTCGGGCCATTGTCGGAAATAGGAATTCGTCGAAGGTCAAGTGCTTAGGTGTGTAGGTTTGAAAACAAGGTGTTGGTGGTTTGTCCATGGGGTATGTGCGGTTGTCCATGGGGTGAGTGTCGTCAATCCCTTATAACAAAGACATGGTCCCTCCTTTGTAAGTGAGGTTTTGGGGTCAGTCATGGGGTGAGTGTCGTCCCTCTCTAAAAAAGAAGTCCTCCCTATCAAGAAGAAAGGACCTAGTTTAATTCATCTCTAACATTATTTATAGGGTGATTAGTTAAAAACAAAGTTAACAAACCTTACATGGCAACCTCTGGTTGGCCCACGTAGGAAAATCAATTATTTAATCTTGCCACGTGGCAAGAACTTAAAGAAAACTAGAGACTTCCGCCTTCAAGGCATTGATGTGAAGTATGCCACCAGGAACTTGTCCAATTGAAGACTTAGTAACCCTACAGAGTAAGTTCACAATGTTACAGATTAACATTATGAAGGTGACAATGTAGGCCTACTAAAAGGCAATGGAGTTTAGTCTGTTGAGTTAAGGAGTAACACAACGGATGCGTTAGGATCTATCATGGCCACTAGAGGGGGGGTGAATAGTGATTTTTCAAATTTCAAATGATTTTTGTACGAATTTAACCAAAAATACAAAGTAAACGAAATCTGAATGATAAAACTGATACGAGATTGAAACGAATAATTCAAAATAAAATTGAGTACGAATTTCAAAATAAATTAATGAGAATGTGGAAATAAAATACACAAAGATTTTTAGGTGGTTCACCAACTGGCTACGTTCACCCCCAAGCTTAAGAAGTTTGATCCTAATCTAATCACTATTAGAACGATTACAAACTGAGTGTTTAAGGTCGAACACCCAACCAACTATAACAAGGGTTTGTGGTCGCACCCTCCAACCAACACAAAACAAAGAGTTTAAGGTCAAACTCTCCAACCAACTAAGGATTTAGATTGAATCCTCCAACCAACCAAGGATTTAGGTCGAATCCTTCACCAACAAGGATTTAGGTTGAATTCTTCAACCAACAAGGATTTAAGGTTGAATCCTTTAACCGACTAAGGATTTTAAGTCGAATCCTTCAACCAACAAGTGTTTAAGGACAAACTCTTCAACTGACAAGAGTTTAAGGTCGAACTCTTCAACTGACAAGAGTTTAAGGTCGAACTCTTCAACCGACAAGAGTTTAAGGTCGAACTCTTCAACCCACCACTCCAAAAGGAGTACCCACGTGTGTTTAGGTCCAACACACATCAAACCAACAAATGAAAAATGAAACAAATCCCTTTCAGATCAATCAGAATGTGTTCACCTCAAAGGAGCGTAGAAATCAGACTTTAAGCTTTTGCACCTTCAAGATCTCCTCCCACCAAAGCACGAAAATTCCTTGAACTAAGTCTAAGATGTGAGCACTAAAGCCATGAGAAGGAGAGTGAAAATTCGTGAGTGAATGGTATGTAAAAATGATGAATCGAACTCCTATTTATAGATGCAAACTTAACTTAAAACCTGTCCAAATTCATTATAATGTTTTTTATAGTTTTCGCTATATTTAAAAGATTTGTTGTACCAAATTGGTGTTCTGAAAAATTTGTTATAACATTTTAAAAATCGTTATAATGATTTTCCTATGTGTTAAATCTTGGATTTTTCAAATCTAATCTTAAGGACTAAATTTTTTCAAAAAGTTTCCTAATAAGTGACAAATTCAAAATTCATTATAACGATTTGAGAATCATTATACCAATTTTGCTTGATTATCTAAAATTATAAATTTTCCTTAATTGAATTTCTGTGTAAATATCTTTTCAAAAACTTTCCTAAGTATTATTTGAATTTCAAAATTCGTTATAACGATTCTGAAAATCGTTATACCAATTTTTCTTGATTATCTAAAATTACAGATTTTCCTTGATTGAATTTCTAAATAAATATCTTTTCAAAAATTTTCCTAAGTATTATTTGAATTTCAAAATTCATTATAACGATTATCAAAATCATTATACCGATTTTTCTAAAATTCTTTAATTTACAAGATTTTCTCTAACGGACTTATTTTCAAAATATTTCCTATGTTTTGAAACATACTCAAAATTCGTTATAATGATTTGAAAAATCATTATACTGAATTTCTTAGTTGTAAAGTCATGTGATCTAATAAATGAATAGTGAATCGTTATAACGATTTTCCAATCGTTATTCTGATTTTCCCTATGTTGATTTTTATGTGTTTAGACTTATAATCTAAATGAGTGACCTAAACTAGTGTCTAAACCTTTTTAAATGAGTGTATGTACTCGCGGCTCTTCTTCATTGGCTTTAACACTTTCATCTTTAATTCTTCAAAGTTCTTTGACTTTCTTCATATAATTTTTTCATTCCTTCTTTATGATTTTGTATCTTGGAATTGGTTTCTTCATGCCTTCATTTGTTGTATGCGAAGTTGTTTGACATCTTCAAAACCTATAGATGGTGAGTTCTCAACAAGACCTCGTTGTGTTATAAATATACAAACCTGCTTGATGTAATTTCTGTATCTCTTCTGATGGTTGCAATTTCCTAAAATCGTATGAATAGCTAACCCCCAGAAGTTCTGAGCCCACAACTTGAACTTTCGTACCCACTGGAGATGGAGAAGAGTCGATAATGAAGGCAAGCATAAGCTTAGAAGTTCTAGTCAAGGGGTTGCTTCCGAATCACCTGAGGAAAAAGATGTGTTAGGGAAGAAAAAAGACTAAGTGAAAGAAGAAGTGGTAGGCTCAGAAGTTCTAGACCAGGTATCTAAACTTCTAAAGCAAGCAGAGAAGAAAAAGATTGAGTGAAAGAAGAAGGGATGGGCTCAAAAGTTCCGAACTATGTACCTGAACTTCTAAATCATCCAAAGAAGAAAATCCCTATTGATCTAATCCTCTAAACTTAGAAAAAATAAAATGAACCCATAATCTCTTAAGAACTCACTAAAGCTACCCTAAAAGTGCAAGAAAAACCCAGGTGTCTGTGAAACTGAAAATTGGTATAACAAATGATATTTTGAATGATATTCCGAAAAACTCTATTTTAACAGGATAATAAAATTGTTATACCAAAAAACACAAGCATCAGCAAAACACCAAAATCGAAATAATGAATCATATTCCAAATGATGTTCTAAAAAACTCTGTTTTAACATAATAATAATATCGTTATAACATTTGATTTAATCGTTATACTGATTTTATGCAGCATCTTCTCTTCAATGTTTTTTTATGGAAATATGACCCATTATAAAGACATGGGATTGCAAATTTAGGCTATTAACAAATATATTTCACTATATTAGCTAAGTGATATTTCAAAATATTAAGCTATGTAGCTGACATCTTTGAAATTAACCTACAAGTCTTTCAAAATATTTCGTACAATATAGTTGGATTTTCCAAAATTTTCTGAAATTGTGCCACCTATTTCTGATTCTCCACATGAGATGGCCTACAAATCAGCCCCCACATCTAGATCCGTCTCTCTTATTGGCTACAACCAGTATGAGGAGGGCATGGAAACCAAGATAAGGACCTCTCAATCTATTTTGGAGACACATTGCACCAAAAGCTTTTTCAAAAAGCAGCTAGGGTGTCCATTGTAAGAACCATCAACATCCGTCAAGCATGAATAATTGACACTAGCACACCACTTGCACAGCCATTACACCAAGTAAGCTTCCACAAGTAAGACTCCAAACCCTAGCTCAACTAGAGGGGAGAGAGAGCCATCCCTCCCTAATGCACACGAATCCTTGTGCATTGCATTTGAGTACATTAGGGACAGCAAGTTATGCTACCTACTTCTATTCTTCATGGTTCCATCAAACATGAAGACTTTTGATAACTACATTTTATCAAATGCATTTTCTCTTATGTTTTGTGCATGAATCCTTGCACATTTATTACAATTTTTATGCATGAATCTTTGTGTAGGAAGCCATATTAGTTTTCTTGTGCATGCATCTTTACATGAGCATTTTTCAGTTGTTTTTACTGTTGCATTACATGAATTCTTGTAGTGCATATAGATTAATCATTTTTACAATTTCTCAATGTAACTTTTGTGTTGATCTTTAGGGTTTTGAGCATGAGTCCTTCCTCAACCATTAATCAAATCACATCATCTAGTTGCATTAGTGCATTTAACATGTATCTCCATAATGTGGCTAGGTAAATTCAACTCTCATAAATAAAATCATCTTCATCTCATGAATACCATTAGTAATAAAGAGGCCAATATTGTTTGGGCTGGCTAGGGGTGTCTAATACCTTTCTCACCAATACCAAGAACCCTTACTTTGTTTTTTGTTCATAGACCACAAAATGAGTTATATGTTTTGGAAATTTATCATCTCCACTTTGTGTTAAAGAGGTGGCACTATAGGAAAACAAAGAAAAGGTGATGGATGTAAACTTTCATCTATCACTTTTACATGGAAAAGGTGACAGATTTTATAATCTATCACCTATAAACCAAAAATTTGTCACGTATACTATTACATTTTGTATTAATATTCATCACATTTTCCATGTAAAGTAACAAATTTTACAATTTGTCACATATAAACCAAAAAATTCATCACAGTATGAGTGATGGATTTTTTATCCATTCATTTTGTATTAATATCTGTCACTTATTCATAAAAAATGATCAAGAACTTAAGCCTACATTATCAGAGAATTGATGCATGCCCAAATGATCATGTTTTATTTTGGAAGGAAAATGTCAACTTGGATTCATGTCCAAAGTGTGGAAAATCAAGGTGGAAAACCAAAGTCGGCATTGTTCTTTTTAAATGGTGGAAATCAAGGTGTAGGCCCTCTTCAACACTTGGTTTTCCTTGTTTTTTCTTCAAAAATAAGGTAGCAACTTCATTTTACTTTCTCTACCCCAAGTTTCACTTTATGACTCTAGGATCCCTCATTCCCACAACGTCACAGAAACTAGCAACTCCAATGGGGAGGAGGATTTTCTATGTAGTCCTCACTCTCATTTACCTTACTTTTGGTATTCAATAGGGTAAATTAGGCTAAAACAACATTCATCATGCTAGGCAATATTTACCCTATGATTTGAGAATTTTTGTACAATCTTCCCTCACTTTTCATAGTGCCTTTACATTTTCCACTGCTTAGTTTCACTAGTACTTGTGCTCACAAGATCTCAAGCCCGAGCCATGGCAAGCAACACAATAACCCCCACCGCTGGCATCATAATTGCTGCTACATCCACAATAGTATCGACCATCTTTGGCCAGCCCCCTCCATTAGCCCATCTAATGGAGCACAAGGTCACATCCAGAGCCCCTACCTCGTTGAGGGGCAAGTGGAGGATGCTAAGGAGGATGACCAGGAGAAAGCACCAAAGGTAGGCCTACCCCTCAACTATTCTCAACTACAAGTTGTTGTTGGTTGCATCTTTTTTCTCGTAGTTATGGATGCATAGATGCAAGATTATGCTGGGAAATTCTCTTATTTCTATAAAGGCTATTATTCAAAATGTCAAAGCAGATCTTTGGGATTTTGGTTTTTACCACAAAGCCCATTGGACTCATTTTCTTCAAGAGGAAACTTACCATATTCATTGGATTAAATGGATGCTTCCTTTAGAGAGGGATCCTCTCTATCTACTAATGGATGGATTTTAAGAAATCATGAAGGACATTTTTTGGCAGGTGGACATTAGGACTTTATTTCAGATTCAAGTCTAGCTAATGAGTTTGTTAGTCTTCATATGGCTTTAGTACTTGTGAAAGAACAATTTCATGATCTTTCTAATCATGAAGTTGAATTGGACTCGACTGGTGTGGGTGATTTCATAGTTAATGGAATTTGTCCATTTAACGTTGATGGTTATCTTTGGAAATCAACTCAGAATTTAATCTCAAAAGTCTATTATTTTGGTCATATTTTTAGAGAGGTCAAATGAATTTCTGATGCTCTAACTGGGATGGAGCTTACTGCTAGACAAAAACTATACAATGAGTTTAATTCTCTGCCACATAACATTAAGGAATTAATTTTTCTTGATCACTGGAATATTCCTTGTTGTAGGAAATGGATTATCCCTTAATGATGGCACGTGTGATTTTCTAGCCAGGCTTACGATGGGTCCTAGCCATCCCTCCCAGTTGAGCGGATAATGGAAAAAGTCTTCATAGCACAAGTTGCTGGAATGGGCCAGGCCTATAATGGGCTTTGGTCAATCCTCCCAAGTGTGTTTATTTATGCTTATATTTCATTTTTTAGCCTGGATGGTTGGTTGTGGGCTGGCTGTTCCCATAATAGTAGATTCCAGATGGACATGGATGAATTTATCTCAAAACAAGTTGATTGGATTGGGCCTTTAATAGGCTCAATCCTAGTCTTCCAGGTGTGCTTCTCTATGTTATGTTATGTTACTATGGCTTTGTTAGGCATTGTTGCTGGTGCATTGTATTTTGCAGAGTGATCCATTTGCAGAAATTGGAGAAATTGGATGTCGATCTTTTTTATTTGATACCGACAGAATTTTGCCACTGATGGAACTTTTCGCTACCAATTGCCCTCAAGCTGGATTCTTCCGAAGACTAAGGAGGATTGTGGATCTTCCTTAGTCTTTTGGGCTGCTCTGTGGGCTGTTTTTCATTAAGCCTTTAACCTTTTAGCTTTATTTTGATTTTTCTTTGTAATTGTAATGTTCTCCACTCTTTGTAATTCCTTTACTAGTGAATAGTCCCAGTCCAATGAATATATTTCAAGGGTTTTATAGATCAAAAAATAAAGGCCACTAGAGTTTAGTAAATAAACAGAGCCTAAGTCTTCTTGGCCTTTCTCAACAAATCTCTCTTGTTACTCCATGTAAATCACTTCCTCCAAGTTTTCACGAAAGAAGACAATTTTTACTACTAAACCTTCAACTTAAGACTTACTACCAAACTAACAACCATCCTAATGGATGTCATCTTCACCACTAAAGAGAATCTCATTGTAATCAATTCCTTGTTTCAATGTAAAGTCTTTTAATACTAATCTGGCCTTGTATCTTGGATGTGACATATGCTATTCTTTCTTAATCCTATAAACTCACTTGTTCTTGAGTGTTCTCTTACTTTTTAGCAACTTCACCAACTCATAAGTGTGATTCATATGCAAGGAACTATCTCATCCTGCATGGCTTCCATCAACTCCTCTTTGTGCTCACCTTCTATTGCTTCTACATAACACTCTAGTTTAGAATCATTAGAGAGTAATACCTCAAATTCATCTAAAGAATATCTAATAGAAGGCCTTCTATCTCTAGGTAATCTTTTGAGTGGAATAACTAGTGGACATTCTTACATTGGTGGTACTTGGTCATGACCATCAACATCAACATCTATTTGTTCTTGGGTAGCATCCTGTCCACTGTACCTATGTCATCAAAAATATCATCAACCTATTACGGAGTTGGAACTATAAGAGCTAGGTCTAAATCAATTGAGCCCTCTTGTTGCTAAGTTATTTCAACCTGTGCTTTGTCAATATTCTCAATTGTTTGATCATCCATAAACACAACATCACAATTTTTAACAACCTTCTTAGCTATTAGATCATGTAGCTTGTCGCCAAGTTCATCCTACTCAGTCATGAAAAATACATTGTTGTGTCTTTGCATCAAGCTTGATTCTTTCATCTTGAGGAAAATTTACAAAGATTTTGTATCTAAACACTTTCAAATGATCATAAGAGACCTCCTTGATGAATCAAACCCTATTTGGAATATCTCCTTGCAAATAGTAACATCGTGATAAATTAATAAGATAAACTATAGTCATCAAAGACTCACCCCAATAAGACATTAGCAGCTTTGCACACTTGTGAAAGCAAACATCTGATCTTCTCTACTAATGTTTTATTCATTTTTTCAGCAACTTCATTCAACTATGGTGTTTTTGGAGAAGTCTTTTGATGCTTTATGCATTATTTTTTATAATATGTATCAAATGATCCATAATACTCTCCTTCATTATCTGTTCAAATGCACTTTAATTTCTTATTTATTTACCTTTCAACTGAAGCTTGAACTTCTTTGAACTAATAAGTACTTGATCTTTAGACTTCTAGGCATAAGCCCAAATCTTATTAGAGGATTCGTCAATAAAGGTAACAAAATATCTAGCTCCACCATGTGTTATTTATTACTTTCACTCATGTGACAGAGTCTCTTATGCTACAACACACTTTAATCTTCATTCTCTAATTAATGCATCAATAGAAACACTAGAGAGCTAGCATGTATATAATACAAATGACACATTTTTACCTCTTACTATTACCATGCTATCTTTGGTGAGCTTATATTATCCATCTTCAAAACAACTCTAGTACCCCTCATCATCAAGCTTGTCAATTGAAATAATGTTGAGTCTCAAACTCTCAACATATCTGACTGATCTAAGGATTAATCTTGTGTCATTTGTGGTCTCTAGTTGCACATTTTCTTTGCCAACAATCTTAGCTCTATCATTGTTGTCCATCTTCACAACCCAAAGTCACTTGGAGTGTAGGAAGTATAGAAATCTCTTCAAGATGTGGCATGAATGGTAGTCTCACTATTTGACACCTAAGTAGTCTCATCACCTACAAGATTAATAGAATCATCATCACCTACAAGATTAATAGAATCATCATCACAAACAACAAGCAACTCCTCAACAACTAAGGTAATTCTCCTCTCACTGTCATTTTCATGTTGCTGTAATTTATTTTTCTTATTCTCCCTTTTCAATTTTTGATAGAACTTTTTAGTGTGACCTTTCTTATGATAGTAGTAGCACTCAATATTTGCAAACTTGCCTCTTTATAACTAGCACATCAAAATGGTAGGAGGAACATTTTGCAATATTTCTAGACTCTTCATTTATCACTTTGGTCTTCATATAATTTCAAGTGACTGTTCCATTAGGAGTTGAGTTGCAAAGCGTTACCTTCAAAGTTTCCCAAGTATCTAGAAATGATCCTAGAAGCAACAAGGCTCTCACCTCATTAGCAAATGTGATGTCTATCAAAGACAATTGATTTATAATCTCTTGGAAAGTGTTTACAAGATTTACCACAAGTGTACTATCTTAGTATCTCAAATGCATCAATTGTTTGATTAGAAACATTTTGTTAGTACCTTCCTTCTAAGCATATAATCCTCTAGTTTGTGCCACATGATACTTGTATTTTTCTCATCACTAATGTGATACAACACATTGTTATCTACCTACTGTCTAATGAAGCCACATGCTTAGCTATGAAGAATTCTCTACTCATCCTTAGATTTATCTTTAAACTTTTCTTTATTGAAAACAAGTTTATAACATTCTCCAAGCTTGATAATTTGTGTCATTAAGTGAAATCATTTTACTTGTGTTTACTTCCATTTCACCACAAGGAAAAATTGCAACTACCTTGTTTCATTTTTGTGGGTTGGTCTGATCTATTGCTCTTTCCTTGTGCTTATTTTGCTTTAGGGGGTTGGTTCACGGGTACAACTTTTGTAACCTCATGGTATACCCATGGATTGGCTAGTTCCTATTTGGAAGGCTGTAATTTCTTAACTGCCACAATTTCCACTCCTGCCAATAGTTTAGCACATTCTTTGTTGCTACTATGAGGCCCTGAAGCACAAGGAGATTTTACTCGTTGGTGTCAATTAGGTGGTTTGTGGACTTTTGTTGCTCTTCATAGTGCTTTCAGGCTAATAGGCTTTATGTTACATCAATTTGAACTTGCTTGATCCGTGCAATTACGTCCTTATAATGCAATTGCATTTTTTGGTCCAATTGTTGTCTTTGTTTCGGTATTCTTAATTTATCCACTGGGTCAGTCTGGTTGGTTTTTTGCACCTAGTTTTGGTGTAGCGATGATATTTCAATTCATCCTTGCTCTATTAAAAATAGATGTCTGAACTACATTGCCAGCATTCAAAAAATTTTATTCAAGTAGACAACTAGCAATCACAACCTAGCATTGATACCACTTGTTAAGAAAATACATGTAATCGGATCTTCCAAAACAACATTTTAATGGTGAAGAAATAATGGAAAAACAATCAAAACTAGCAAACCACAAGCACACCAATATTTTACACAAAAAACCTCCCTTGTGTGAGGAGTAAAAACCATGTGATCAATCAATCTACCTTCAAATCTTTATTATAATGGTAATGGGTACAAATGAAGTCTTCACAATCAAACTAATGGCACAAGTAACAACATAAATTAGAGGTAAAATAGATTTTACCCAAAATGGCATTCCCTGTTCTATAAAATTCTACTATCCCTTTGTTGTTCCAAAAATTGTGGGACTTAATTAGAATGAAGCTTCACGAGTCCTTAATCTACTAAAAGACTTTTGGCTTAAATACACTTTGTTTCACTACTCAAATAGAACTTTTCTTAAGAGTGTGTATTGTAGAACTAGAATGATAAATCACTTCTGAAAACACCTTCAAATCTACCTATATGCTCTTGTGATCCTTGATCCAATTGTTCAATATGAGGAATAACAAGTTACGACCTAGAAAATAAAATCTCAACTCGATCCAACCACAAACAACCCTTTGATTGACCTCTTGATCAAGGTGGTGCAACAACAAAAGAAAATGAAAAATAATCAACATCTTCTCTTATTTTGATGTGTTGTCACCTCATACAACACAACCTCTTACATATATATATAGGGGTTAGATTAGGGTTACAAAACACCCCCACATGTAATCAGAAATTCCAATTACACTGCTGATATCATCCAAAAATCTGGTTGCACCATCTGAAATTTTGGTAGCCTCCACGTGTACTCAATACCTCCATTTGGAGTGAAACCCACCACTACCCTCTCAAATATTAAATGTACATGCAATGCAAGAGTTAATAACACCTTTAACATTAATGATTTATTGCCTAACCATATTAAATACTTCAATAATAACTTGTCAAGTGGTATTCTTAGATATATGCTTATATTGTGGACAATATATCTATGAAATATATTTATCGAAATAAGGAATATCACTAAAATCAATTGGTAAATTATTATCATACATAAATTTAGCATGAATTTCTCTAGTCTTTTTTGGATCATAACTCAATGAAGAATTATTACCCTTAAGACTAAATTAAATTGAGTTTATATAGTTTTATCTTTAGTAGATTTTTTCTCACATGTAGCTAAATGCCTATTTAAGTAACTTGTACTACAAGAACTTTTACACAAGAAGTTGGCATTGCAGATATTATAATATGCCTTGTCCTTCGTAATGTCATTTTCAATGGTCTTCATTTTTTTTGTAAACATGGTCTATATTGAAACTCTTCTTTGAGACTTCTTTACAACTGATAAGGATGCTCCAATAGTTTCCATGGATTGTGACACCTTGAGCAAAGCAAGATATCTAAAATCTTGACCTTTGTTGTGTGCCATTTACAAAAAGAAAGATTAAAAGCTTTGAACATTGAGAGAAATTAGAGAGTAGAGTGTAGAGAGGAGAGGAGATTAGAAGAAGATTGTTTTTTTAAGAAGATTAGAAGAAATGTAGAATGATGTGGAGAAAATGGCCAACACTTAGGTGCCATTTATAGAAAAGAGCCACTAGTTGCCTAGTGCTCCGACACTCCAACTATTGCTTGATCCTCGTGTTACTTGTCACTTGTTCTACACAATTGTTGCACCCACCTTACATATTGCTATTGTTGACCCTTGGAAATAGGATGAATAGAGGAAAAGTCCCCTCCTCCAAGACTACTTAGTTGACCATGAAGGAGGTATACCTAATCCCTAATGAGGCATCCTCGCATGCTCATTAGTTCTTATTTATGATAGCACAACAACTGGGTAGTTTCCTTAATGAATCATTAGGAATCTGGTCACCCCAATTTTGGGATCCCTATTAGGCAACAAGATTCCTCGAGTAGTGCAAACTCACATACTTTAATCCAACTAGATCGTAGATAGATGTGATATCCTCCTTAGAATAATTGTTTGTTGGCGTGGGAGTGCCATCATCCCTAGGGAATGCATGGTGGCCACCCTGCATGACTTCCTTGACATTGCAACCAAGGCACTAGGCAAACAGAACGACCCAACAAGTCGAGCGTGCATACTAACAGCCTAAAAAGCTATTAGAAGCCTCTCACCTATTTGTCATTTTTCGTTGAGTGCTTTTCCTTAACATGTCCCAACAGTTGGCTCTTGGACCCTGATTGGTTGCGATCGAAACGAGGTTGCACCAAGACACCTGATTAGGTACAATTGCCTTTTTCCACATGGACAGCATACCAAAAGCACTCATATAAATAATATAACCCTAATATTGAAGAAAGGATCTGAACCCTAGAAGAGAACTCAAGCATTCAAGCTCAAGAAAAGGTTCCCTCCCCCTTGGTATCCCAAAAGCTTAGCAAATCAAGCAGGTGTTTTCTCCAGACGATGGGTTATGCTATCCACGTTTGTCCCTCATGAGCTTTGTGAACATGAGGAAGTTTTCATCATGTTTTACTAGGGTAGCTTTCTCCTACATACTGTTTTATGTCACTTTCCCTACACATGAGTCCTTGTGCAATTCTTTTTTAGTGAACCTTATGCATGAATCCTTGCATGAGGAGCATCATGGACCAGCTCATACAAGAAGCCTTGTGAGACTCCTGATGAACATTTTTCCCTCGTGTAACTTGCTTCAATTTTCTAGGTAGTCTACATATCCAACCCTCAACATACACTTGTTGTGGCCCAGTCCACTTATTAGGGTTATTGGTAGACTACCCCTTTACTCTCACTACTGGTATTTTCTTAGAAGCCTTGAGCATAGATCCTTACTCGATTTCACAAATCTTCTGCATTTCATTTTTTGCATGCCTATTAGTTACATCAAAGTGTTGTGTGTGGTTCCCATCATGTAGCTATAGGATCAAGTGATCACCAACTAACCACATCCGCATGAATACCCATCGTAGTGGAGAAGCTAACATTGGTCAGGTTAACTAGGGTGCTTAACACCTTCCCCACAGTACCCTAAGTTCCTTATCTTGTTCTCTTTTTTGAAGATCATTTCTCTTTTATTTTCTCGAGACGAGATGTCTCAATCTTTTCAAAGAGTACGTTCCCTTCGAATTTGGTTTTCCTTATTTTCTTTCCACAAAAATAAAGTGGTGACTCTATTTTCTTTTATTTTCCTTTGCTCTTCCAAGAGTACTCCCACCTATTCTATCACCTTGGGTACACCTCCCGTCTCCGAAACAAGAGTTAACAGTTGCCAAGTTACTAAAGATCCCCACCCATTGCTCGCTAATCACCTGATCATTAGGCCACCCACCACCCATTCCCTTTCTTGTCCTTCATCATCATCATCATCATCATCCTACTCTCATTCCTCGTCTATTCCTAGTCACCCTTGCCCTCAAAACTTGGAACTAAGAAGCCCTCGCACTTGTAGCTCACCCTTGCCCTCATGACTCACCTATTCTATCTCAACCTTGGAACTTGGAATTGGAAAGGTGAAGATGCCCTTGCACTTGCCCACAACCTACTCTATTGCTCATTGGTTCATGTCGTGGAACTATGTTGGAAATTGTGTTGTGCCATCTCACATGTCAACCATGGGCTGTGCCGACATCACTTGAAAGTCAAAATCCCTAGCCCAACAAAGCCTACCCAACTATATCATTACTATCTTGGGCCAAGCCAACACAACTAGGCTCAGCCCAATTGACAACTCTAGTGGGGACTGATAGTGAGGTCCAAGGTTGGAGATGTAGGGTAGGAGTTGTAGGGTTGACAAAATCGAGTGCAATTAGGCAAGGGGACTAGCAATGAGGGAGGTAGGTTTTTGGAGTAGCACCAGGAGAGTGCATTTCTAGAGTGGTGGGCAAGTGTTTTATCAAATTGTGTTGGGTTACAGCTTTCCTACAATGTAAGTTATAGGTGCTATATACCCATTTTACCCTCTCCCTCTCTCCCCCCCCCCCCCCACTCTCTCTCTCTCTCTCTCTCTAAATATATATGTCAAAGAAAAAAAAAATGGATGCTGGTGCTAACAACTTATATGTGCTATTAGTGCTTGGTCTTGATCAAATCTATTTTTGGTTTGATGGTTTTTTATTTTCAGCATACAAAGAAATGTTTGAAAAATTCTGTATTACAAAATCGGCATATTAAATTTTCAATTTCAACTGAATTTATCTCTAGTCAAATAGTATTTATTGCTTAACGAATGATTAAAGGTCCTAGTTTTTGGTCTCAATGACTTTTTTCCAATCTAATTGATTTCCCTCGTACCAAGAAATGTCCAAAAAATTTTATATTCCAAAGTCAGCATATCATGAAAATTACAAAAAATATTGTGAAATTTTTTGGTTACCTTTGAAATTTTAATTTTCAACTTGTTTTTTAAATTTTGAACACTCGTACCACTAGCTTATTATTAGTGCCCACAACATGATATATATATATATATCCCGCTCTTTATTTCTAGTTCATTTTTAATCATTTTTTATTTTCCATTTCTTCTCTTTTTATTATTTTCTTATCTATTTTTTGACTTTTTTTTACTTTCCTTATCCTACTTTTATCTTTTTCCTTTTTTTAAAGATTTTTTTCCTTCTTCCTCCTTCCTTTCTTCTCGTTTCTTTTTCTTTTTCAACCCTGATGGCCCGATCAAGCTCTACTGCCGTCAGCTCACCTGCACCACCACCATTTGTACCTGCTCGCAAAATCCCTCAAAGCCATCGAACAAATTGTCGAGCAGAGTTCCTTAATCCTGAATCGTAGAGCTCTGTCAAATAGATTTATGATTCAAACAGATACACTGATTATTCGATTTACTGATTCAATTTAAAGGTAAACCAAAAATCATATGCACCTCTGTGAGTGTTGCGAATTACAGAGCACACGCCCACTGTCACTCACACACACCAACATTTTATTCTTTTGTTTTTTTCAGATACACCAACATGAAATCAAGTAGACAATGGCCAACCAACATGGAGAAGGAAACTGACAAAGGTTATACAGAAAGATGCAACACTCTGGTAAGCACAGCACATCCACCAGAGAAGCATGGACACAACACAATAAAAGGAACAAATAGAACACACATGTCCCAGCGCAGCAGCACATCCACCAGCCAGCAATAAAGGCTTTTGGGGCTGACCTGCCCAGTGGAATCAAATAAATGCTCTTCTGTTGCTCCAGTGAAAGTAGGAAGAACAGTTGGACATGTCAGGGAATATTACAGCAAAAACATGCACAACTGGCCACACCATGAAATCAATTCATTAAACATAGGTCTTGAAGGCCCTACTACTGCCACAGAATACCATATTACATTCACCCCCTTGGAGGATCTGGAAGAAAGAAAAATAAAACATTGAATTTGGAAGATGGAAGGAACAATGGAGGATAATGCTGTGGTTTAGATCACATGGTGGTGGTGGGAAGAGAAAAGATCCCCTCCCCCACCACCACCATCACCACTCACATGCAATTGCCCAAAGCCGCCAACCAAGGCACATGCTGCCTGTCTGTCACCCTCACAACACACACTACTCCCTTCATAATTATCTCAACACAGAATCCAATCAATGTGTGAAACCCAAGTCACAGTTAGCTGTATTAAGTAACTTACCTTGTTGGATTATCAGCCGGACTGAAACATTATCGGTCATACTGAAATATTCCAGTCTAGATATTGATCATATTGAAAGATTATCAGTCATACTGAAACATTCTGATCTAGACCCAGGCCCAGCAAGGTAAGTTACTTAATAAGTTGGAGAAGAAAGCCTGCACACCAGGTTATCACCGGCCCCGAGTTATTGTTTACAACATAGAACCACCATCAGTTTGCTTCTTCATCTACCTCGGTTGATGTAGGGTAGCAATGGAGGAATGGTGTGGGCAAGTGACAAGGTGGTCGTTGGTTAGGCCTGCAGCTTGCATGAAGGAATGGATGATGGTTGGGCCAACAAAGCGAAAGCCACGGCGGACCATGTCCTTGCTGATGGCTTCCGACTTGGAGGTCTTCACTGGGATCTTACGGCATGATCTATAGTGGGTGGAGATGGGGTGGTTGTTCACGAAACCCCACAAGTACCTGTTCAGCGATCCAAACTCCTTCCTTACCTGTAAACATTACAGTGACAACCAATTGATATCCAGATCCAACTCCATTTGGTTTAAAGACTTTGAGGTTCCTGGCTGTGTGATTATGGCTATGATTAAATGAAACGACTTTGACATAACACAATTTATTAATCATCATACTTTTATCCAATTATCAGATTGTGTTATATTGTACAATTTGTCTTCTGGTGTGACAAATATTTGGTAAAGTGAATGAGCAATCCAAAACAACATAATTTTTCGCTAACATCTAAGGCAATATAATGAGAAAACTTTAATAACAATAATACCTGTAATTACCATGATTTTGGTTACCTGGTATAATATGTATAATCAAGATCATGTATAATCAAACATAACTAACAAGTAAACCAAATGAAACCAAGGAAGTTGTATATTTCAAGTAATAATAATGAGGTTTGATAGTTAAGTCATCAAGGTTCTAGAGAAACAACAGAGAAGTTGCTTCTGCTTGAAGGGTAATAATCCAAAGGTCAATCGATGTAAAACGAGGCTTCCTTGCAGAGGGAAAAAAAAAACTGTTGCTGGGAAGTGAAGAAATTCACCTCAAGGATCCGGTTGGAGTTGTCAACAATGTCTTGAACTCTACCCCAATCTATACCGTATTCTGTGCTGATGGAAGCAATTTGCTTCTCTGTGAGCTTTGACACCTCTTCCACGTCAAACCCAGAAAATGCAGACCTGTTTTCCAAAAACATATGCATCGACTGAGAAAAACCATTAGGCCTGAAGCGAAAAAGGAAGGTACAGGCTCATGTAAAATATCAAAGACAATCTGATTCAATCCAACCTGGGCAAGTGATCTACCTGAGTGCTTCTCTTCTTTTGAGTATGGTGGTCCAGTCCAATCCAACCTGGGCACCAGAAAGTACCAGCAATTCGAAGAGAATCCTGCACAACGAAGTAGAAAAAAAAGGGTTCCACTTGATTCAATTTCCACTCTCTAGATTGTGGTGCAGAGAAAGAGGCAGAAAGATTTTCCCTGAAACTTACTTGTCGTCATGAACTGGAACTCCCCATTCCTCATCATGGTATGCAACATAAATAGGATCTGGAAAGAAACCAAAATTCAAAAGAGTTTAGTCTGAATGCCAAGTACAAACAGTGCAATGGGAGGTAAACATGAGAGCACTTTTGTTTCCCAATTCATCTTGATTAAGAACAGAGGAGGAAAAGCCAAAGCCACCATAAAATTGATGGTTTGGCCCCAGGTACCTGAGCTAGGCGTGATGAAACTGCACCTCTTCTCCTCCCGCCCAACGCCATTCCCCATTTCAGATGAAGAAAGGACGGTACCTTCAGGAGCAGGGACAACCTTCCTGTTTCTTTTGGGCGCCGCCCTGCTGTATTGGGCAATCCTCATCTTCCTCTGCGCCTGAAGCAACGACGCATGCTCCTTCAGCGCCGCCGCCAAGCTCCCCGGTGCCTTCTCGTCGAACAGCCCCTCCTCCTCCTCCTCCTCCAACCCGCCACCGCTAAGGCTACCACCCCTTGCGTTGTTGGTCAAAAGCGGCGCGGCCCTCGCAGCACTCATGCCCAACTTGGGTGAGTTGGGCTTGCCGGCGCCGGAGTTGACGCTGTCAGGGTCCTTGCTCCTCTTGTTGGCGTAAGCAGGCGTCGTCGAGCATCTCTTCGAGGGGCGAGACGGGTCGACGGTGACGACACGGTTGCAGGTGGGTTGGAGCACGGGGCGGCCGTCGGACCGGGCAAAGCCCGGTCGAGCTCCGACCTTGGAGTTGCGCATTATCCTGAAGTGGGGTTTGTTTGCACCCTAGAGTTTCTTTCTTTCCGGTGGGGTATGTCGATGTCCGGAGGAAACGGTGACAGGGGTTGTGGAGAACGGGCGAGGAGCAACGATTTCGAAGAAGATTTGTCGTGTGGGGACTGTGCGAGGGAAGGAGATGGAAGGAAATGGTCTATATATATACACAGAGAGACAAAATAATAGATCAAAATTACTTTTTGGAGACAGAGAGATACAAGCGAGTAACCTGAAAATTACTTTTTGGAGGAGTCTGTGACCTTTGTCAACGAGGTACGGTGAAAAGGTTTTTACGTGAAAGGTATAATTTTTGAAATGATAAAGAAATAAAAAATTATCGCAAATTTTTATATAAAAAAGATTTTTATTTTATTTTTTTCGATTTAATTTATTTATTTATTAATAAATATCATAATAAAATTTCATGGTCAGATGAAAAATCTAATGAAAAAATCCAAAACTTCTACTACATTTGCAAATAATGAACGGTTAGATGTAAAATCTAACGAAAAAACTTAGAATTTCCGCTACAGTGCATATTATAAACAATCCGATGGAAAAATCTGAAATTTCCAGCAAAGATTCCCAACGAAAAATCCTACGGGACAAATTAGAAAATCTGAAAAGACGAAACGAAAATTCTGTGCAAGCCAGGCAAAATTGGTCTATTGTGTGTTAAAAACTACTACAGTGATTGCTACAGGTGGAAAATGTATGGTAAGAATATTTTTGATATTTCACATTAATGGTTCATTATAATTATTATTTATTTATCTTATTTTATTATAATTAATATGCACAACTAATACTATATAGTAAAAATTCTACCTTACCTTATTAACAAACGTAACCTATGTTTTTGAAAATATTGAAATTTACGTGAAACAATACTAAATAATAGATCAAAATTTTTATATTTATTATTATTTTTTACTAATTTAAAATGTACAAATTTGTCGTAGAAATCTAAAAAAATAGAAATTTAAGAAAAGGAAAAAACGGAAATGAAAAAAAAATTAGGGTTACTGGTAGACGTGAAAATTCTGAAAAATTAATTTAAAAAATTTATAAATTTTTTATATTTTAACATTTCAAATATAATTTCACATTTTCCTTATAACCATAAGTTTAAGTTTAACAATCGTCGAAGGAAGTTGAGCAAGACACATGTGGTTAAGAAAGTATGTCATGATTAAATTTTCATTAATTATAAAAAAAATTTCAACCCAACAAGTAGGAAATGGTGGAAAGAATTTATATTTGTGGAAAAATCTAAAATTATTTCAAATTTCTAAGATGCACAAACACCTAAAAATCTAGATTTTTTATTAAAATTTTTATATCCAAAATTTCAAACGTACACAAATACCCTTTTGAAAATCTTTGAAAAAGAAAATTTTGAAAAAAATTCTGATTTTTATTTGTGCATTCTGGAAAATTTGAAAAAATTTTAAATTTTTTCATAGTATCTGTGTCGAAAATCTTGAAAAAGGAAAATTTTGAAAAAATTTCTAGATTTTCAAGTGTTTGTGTATTCTAGAAAATTTGGAAAAATTTTAATTTTTTTCATCATTAAAAGTATAAATTTTTTCACCATTTTTTAGATTGTGAAAATTCTTGCAATTAAAAGAAATTTCATTACGATGCAATTTCCCAACTTCATGAGTTTTACCCAACCTCCCTCAATCTTTGTTAAATGTGTAACTACAAGAAAAATATGAAATTATATTTGAAATGTTAAAATATAAAAAATTATAAATTTTTTTAAATTAATTTTTCATAATTTCTATGTGCACAAATAGTCTTAAAAAAAAATTTCTTTCCTAATTTTCCTTTTCCTTTTTCTAAATTTGCGTTTCTTAGATTTCTATTGTAGACAAATAGACACTTAATTTTAATTTTAAATGAATTTTTATATATTATTATTATTTTATAAATTTTTTTAACTTTAATTCTATTTATTTTACAACTTCTAACTTCAATTCTAAAGTTCTTTCCAATTGTAATCTGAAGTGACGACGAAGTTGGTGACGATCATTTGAAGGAACCTACAGAGATAACTAGCTTGTTTGAATTGGAAGGCGTAGAGGCATTTGGGATTGAATAGTTGGCTGCTTAGATTGAATGAACAAGTTGGGATGACTAAATTTTCTAAGAAAGTGATGTAGAATTAGAAGTTGACATCTAGATGGCTGTAAGGTTTTATCTAAAAATTTGTTTCTATTGTCTCATTGCACAACCTTGATGAAAGCATAAAGCAAGGTTTCTACCATTCCTTTGAAATAGATGTATGTATGGGGTACATCAGGTTTGTTACAGAGAGGATATAGTCATGTGTAAACCTATATATGATAGTCGACTGTTGCAAAAAAAAACTCAAATCCGGATCTTTCAAAAGATACATCTCAACGGTAATCAATCAAAAAACCTTAAGCAAATCACAAGCAAAGATTATCAATATTTTACATAGAAAATCTACCTGATATGAGGAGCAAAAACTGTGTTGACAACTTAAATTTGCAATCTTATGTCTTTATAGTGCATTTTCATTTCAAAAAAATCAAGGAGACAATTTTTCATTAGTTTTGAACCGTGTTAAGAATTTTGGCCATTATCTCAATTTTTCTCTGAGGTCGGATGGATTTCTCTGCGACTCTGTTTAATTTTCAAAGTGAATTTTCTTTTCACTGTAATTACCACATTATAGAAACTGACGATCCCATTTGGAATCTCTCACACCCATAGATGTGAAGCACTTCGACTCAAACAAGAATCATTTAGATTGGACTTATGATGTAAGTACATGAATTTTCAGCATCCATGTGCTAGAGCATCAGAAAATGGCATTATTTTCTTAATACAAGAGTGTTGATTCTTATCAATTAATTTTACTGATTATATGTTTGTTTAGCTGAGATTTCTTTTTCCAAATTCAGTTCAACCTGTTCCTTTTAAGACATTTCCAGTATATCGTTTTAGATATCTTCCATGTCTTTGATTATAATTACTTTCCAGCTCAAAATTAGTTATGCATTCCAGTTCTCATTTTAATTTTCTTCCCACTTGAATCCATCTACTCACCCTTGTTCTCTTACAAAATTCCTTTGTCCATTTTTGTATATTTCAATTCAATTGCACATCTGTTTTTCTTCAATTATAGTAGTTAATTTCTTACTCTTTTTAAATGTCTTCATTTTAGTTTCATCCTCTAAGATTAGTTGCTAAATGTGTGCTTTATGTTTCTTGCATGTTTAGGTTCTTTGGTTGGCTTCTTGGCACCAACTTCTTTTATTATAGATCAAATCATCATTAAATCAAGATCTAGGAATATCCATCTAAGTATAATAGAACATCTGTTGAACCTTCACCAAAATGACTTAAGGCATACTAGAACAATGGAATATCTATCAAGATAAATCGGAATATCTGTCAAGATAAATTGGAATATCCATTGAGTCTTTATCCTTCAACGCCTCTAGTTCAAGTGTTAGAGGAATATCCAATAAGTGACATCAGAACATTCGTTGAATCTTCATCCTTCAATGCCTCTAATTCAAGTGTAAGAGGAATATCCGATAAGTGACATTAGAACATCCGTTGAGTCTTTATCTTTCAATACCTCAAGTTTAAGTGTTAAACGAATATCCGATGAGTGACACCAGAACATCTGTTGCAATGAAACATGTAGAAAATTATACTTATAATAAAATAGTGATTCATTATACTGATTATCTCTAACGGTATAACATTTTAGCATAATAGTAAATTTCAGTATAATGATTTTCAAATTCGGTATACCAATTTATTTTCCTACAGAAAAACTACTTAGCATTATCAAAATTAATTATTTAGCAACATCAAAACTTACCTTCCTTAACAAAAGGGAAGTGGGCTAGAGGAAGCCCAATTTTAGCACCTAAACGATCACCTTACAGAGAGTTGGAAAATTCTACAATTTTTGGTATAGATTTTCTCTAGTGGAGTCACTAATTTTTGTAATATGATTATTCTTGCGCCATAGAGTGGGTTAGGCCTCCAACTCTTTAAACACTCTAAACTAGACCCATGGGCTTTAAGAGGAGGGATTGGACTCTCCAAAAGGCCCAAGTGGGTTAGATTAGGGTGAACAGGCCTTTTAGGCCCAAAGAAAAGTCATTACCTAGTCTAATTAAGGTGAAAATAGGGAAACTTAGTCTAATTACGACTAAGCTTAGTCGCCATCCAGTCATGATTTTGATCCGACACTTAGGAAAATTTAAAAAAAATCATTCCATTATATAACGTGATTTTTCTCGCGCAACAGAGTGGGTCAAGCCTTTACCTCTCTAAACACTCTAAACTAGACCCATGGGCTTTAAGAGGATGGTTTGAGTCCTCCAAAGACCTAGATGAGTTGAATTAAGGTGAACGAGCCTTTTGGACCCAAGGAGGAATCACCACCTATTTTAATTAAGGCTAGACTAGAAAAACCTATATGATGCATGCTTGTATATGTGACACCGTATTTAAAGAGTAAGGTCCATTAAGGCCCAACCAAAGAGTCTGGAATAAGTTTTCTAGGTACGTATGGGGAAAGTGTTAGACACCTCACATGCCTAAGTTCTTGGCCTCTCAAGTGATTTAGTAGGTACTAGTTTGTATAATGCATTCGTGCATTTTATGTGTAAAACATATGAAGTTGGGTTTTGGGCTTGATAAGGCCCAAAGAGATATTGGGTCTTTGCGCCTAAGAAAATGAGCTAGAGAAGTCTAGGGAGAAGTCATGAAATTTCCACACTCATAGTGAGTTGGAAATGGGCCTAATAAGTTTAGTCGACATGTAATGCATGAGTATGCAAAGTGAAGGTTGTAATAATACTAAAGGCAAATAAATTGTAAATTTTCATGTGATTACACATGAAAAGGCTAAGCAATTACTCGGTAATTAAAAGATTAATTACCAAATAAGACAAACAAACCCATAAATTTGCTTATAAGGGAAAGGAAAAAAGAGTTATACTTTTTCCCTTTATGAAAACAAGGCATTTTATTATCATGCAAGATGTATTATAATAGCATTGCATGGGGAAGAATAAACCTACATTTTACATGAGAAATAAGGTTAACCACAATAACATAAGAGAAAGTTATTTCTCTACCTTGTGGAATTTGGTGATTTAATTTGAATATGAAGATTAAGCCAATAAGGTTGAGATTCCTTAATAATATATTATGACTTTGTTTATAAAGTCTCAAGAGTTGATGATTGTAATATGAGACAGCATGATGTTTCATAAGTTAAAACTTTATTCATTTGACATGAAATGAAGTTTCTAAATTCATGATTGCATAAAATTTCAGAAAGCATAACTTTATTCATTTGAAATGGAATAAAGTTCCTAAGTATTGATTTTAGTTGACATGGAATGGGGTTTCACAACTTCATGAAATAAAGTTTAATAAATCATAATTTTATGAAATGAAACTTTCCCAAACATAATCATAGTTTCGCAAATCATAACTTAATGAAATGAAGATTTCCTAAGCATGATGTTTGTATAGTCTCACAAATCACAACTTATTAAAATGAAGATTTCCTAAGCATGACGTTTGTATGGTCTCACAAATCACAATTTTTGTAAAATGAAGATTTCCTAAGCATGATTGCATTGTATATTTGAAATGAAATAGAATTTCATAAGCCACAACTTTGTTCATTTAAGTTGAAACAAAATAAAAGTCTCGTGAATCACCAAAATCAAATAGAATAAAGCTTCATATGTCTGACCATGTCCTCTATTTGAAAAAAATGTTCATTCAAAGTTTGCATGATTATATTCATAGTGATTCATACTTAAATATATTAAGAATATCAAATTAAAATATTGAGTGTACCCGGGTCAGACGATTCAACCTGGATTGGGCGGCAGTGCACGACGGGCGAGGAACGAGCAGATGGGCGGCACTGCGTGGACGTCAACGGGCAAGCGGCGGCACACAAGTGTCGGCGACACAGTGAAGCGGTGAAACAGCGTCGACGATTGGACGGTGCGACGATCTAACGGCTATGCGCGGGAGTTGGAACGGTGCGCACGAATCGGGGCTCGATGAGCAGCGGCGAGGGATTCCATGGCTTGAGAAAGCTCGAGTCCAGCGATTGCAAGCTCGGTTGGGGGTTTTTTATTCAGGTTTACCCAAATCTGTTCGCCGACTTGTAGGCGGCAAGCAATGGCTGTGCTAGTGGACGTAGGAGATTTGATCGGTGGTCAAGGAGCGGAGCATGATGAGAGGAGCTCCGTGGACGACGATGGAAGATGACTTCCTCGTTTTTGGGTTCCTCCTAAATCAATTCACTAACCAAGAGGAGGAGAGGGGTGCAGGTCCACTGGTGTTCAGGCGGTGCGGCAGATGTGGGGGCGGCTTGAGCGGCACACAAAGGTCAACGGACAATGAGGAAGCTCGAAAAAGCTCAAAGCAGTTCAAATCAGTTGTGCCCCTTTTGGGTTCCTCCAATGGGGCTTTTGTAGCCTGGCGGGGAAGGGAGGAGTCGGCGAAAGGTGGAGCGACAGCGACCCCTCATTGGCGAGATTCGTCGGTGCATGCGGGAGACGAAGCGGAGATTTCTGCGATTGGTCTGTTGGTGCGGAACCCCGATCGCCATCGTGCGGGGGGCTGTCGACGAGGGCTACGGCTGCGACACGTGTTCTAACCTTTGGGAGGCGGATCGTCAGTGCTTTTGCTGCTTCACTGGCTGTGGAGGAGAAGAACCGTCGTAAGGCACGGGTGAGCAGGCGACTCAGACGGTGTGGCTCAGGTTGCGCGTTCGAGCAGGCTCACGTAGCTGGGCGAGCCTGGATGCGTGGGTGCAGCCGTGGTGCAATCTAGGTGTGGTCTAAGTTCGACCAAGTTTAAACTTGAATATAGGTTCAAACCAGAATATGACTTGAAGTTGATTGGGCTAATCCAATTGGGCTTAATAAGCCGATATGGTCCAGTTCAGTTGACTTTCTATCGAGTTCAACTTAATCAGTTAAAGACTAAATTAAGCATATGGACCTTACAAGCTCAATGGAGTGAGTCAATTGCTTAAATGATATTTAATTCTTCGAAATGAATTCTGAATGATTTGGAAACCAACATCTACTTAGTAAAATTTACAAGTACAATATAAATTAAGGAAAGAAATATTAATGTATTCAATTGCTATATTATTCAAATTATTTGCATTAACATGTTACTAATAATAGACCTAGTGGAATTCAAAGGCCATTAAGATGACTTATTGCATCTTGAAGAATTTGAGCATCTAATGTGGATCTTTCCCATCTAGCAAAAGCATACATAAATTTCATATTAGAATTACATATTGTTAACGTATTTTGTGACAATTCTCCCTTTCTATTTCTAAAGCATGTAATTTCTATTTTATAAACAATTACCTTGATATATGTACCATTAATAGCTCCAATGCAATCCTATAAATATCATATTAAAAAAATTTCAAATACAATTACATAGTCATCAACATAAAAATATATTGAAAATAGTATTTATCAAAAAGTATGGAAATTCGATAAAACCATTATGAATCATATTATGAGTTGATGCTAAAGGTTTTGCTAAAAGAATTTTATTTAATTGAAGTGTAGCATTTAGTATTTCATTAAAGATGTTATTAACAATCCTTGCTAAATGATGGAAACACCCACTTGTTATTCCATATCTTTGATTTTGGCTTACTATAATAAAAAACATTGTAAATTTTTCTTCTATAGAAATATTATTACTATCTTTTATGACTAGCTCCTCTTTTCAACAACTTGCAAAACTTTAAGAAAACATGTTGACTCATTCAATAAATATTTCTACAATTATATATTTGATTTGGTAGAGAAAGATCTAACAATCTTTGAATATAATCTTGATTTTCTTTGTTGTAGATTCGATTAGTAGTAAGTAAACTATTACTAAAAGTGCTTATAATACCAAAAAGTAAATTCACCAATGAAAACAAGAACATTTGATTTGGCAGAGAAAGATCTAACAATCTTCTAATATAATTTTGACTTTCTTTGTTATAGATTCGATTAGTAGCACTATTACTAAAAGTGCTTATAATACCAAAAAGTAAATTCACTAATGAAAACAAGAAGGAATTAGAAAATGTCTTAAATGAGGATAATGAATTTATTATAAGAGATGAAAAATACAAATTACCTTAAATACCTTAAGTTGACAATGATAAAAAGAAATAGTAGATAATATATAACGAGAAATTATGATATTTACGTAAAAAGAAAGAGATGTATAATTTATTTAAATTAAATTATATTAATTTATGTAATATGAAAATATATGTATTATGTTATGAATATTTATAATCAAATGTAACCGACTTTTATTACAAATACCTTACTTTTTTTAAAATTTTTTTTCACTTTTTATTTTACCTAAATTTTAAGAAAATTCTAGTCTGTACAAACCCGCTAAATGTTCTTTTTTTTTTCTTTTTTTTAATGTTCTTTCGAATGGTTGAACCGATTAGATGTTAAATTTTGAAAAAAGCTATTTATTTAAGGAGGAAATACCATTTGCCATAACGACAAATCAGATTTGTTGTTGTGGTCGGTGTAATGGTGGATGGTGGGCGTGGTGGAATTAGTCATTCGTCTTGTTTCACGACCAGCATATTAAATAAATAATTACCTTCCATTACCATCGTTTCGGGATACCACCTTGCCTGCCGTGCAGAGTCCATTGTTTTGCTTCCCCCTCGAACTTTACCCCTGCCCTTCTGGTTTTTTAGATCTCCAGGCATGCCGCCGTCGGTCGATTCGTCGACCGCCCACTCCGTCTTGGTGCTTCAGGATTCGATTCCTACACTGTGAGCTTCTCTTTCGATTATTTGGATTTTCATGCGTAAATGTAGGCGGTCCGGTCCGTTGTGCTACGGTTGTTGCTTTTCGTGGCCTGTGTATGCTAGATTCCGAGTTGAACTCGGTTTTGTGCTGATGCTGGTGGGAAGTGATGGTTTTTAGATAGCTCGTCCTACTTTCTTCTTGACGCATCTACGGCGTGGTCTTTAATCCGCTGACCCTTTTTTTGGTTGATGGGTTGTTTTTGTTTTCTTAAACTTGGAGGTTCTATTTGTTACTGAGATTGGCAGCAGCAGCAATAGGATCCTGGGTGTTCCTCGGACGTGTCTAACCTGGAAATATGGTACTTTGTTCAGGATCGGTACTTTTTGTTAGTCTTTAGAAAATCTACAGCTTCCTGGATCCTGATGGAATCTGCAATCATAACATTCTTGCTTTTCATGATCCATTGCTGTGCCTGCCTGTTCTGTACTTGCGAACACTCGATTTCCTTGAGCATGTTTTGCAGTAGAGATGTATATGTTGATTCAGTAGCACTTCATAGAATCCATATGTGCATTTTAAGGGATTTCCATAGAAATTTCATTTATTCCTCAGATATGGTTGATCTACTTTCACTCAATCTGGTTATTTGCAGGATCTTTCTCTAAAAAATCTGTTAACTCTACGAATTTACGAAGCATAATTGTTGGCAAAAATAACTAGATAAGCTTTACCATTGATAATGGAACTTTCCACCATGTAGTTGACCCCCTTTCTATTTTGTTTTAGGGAGAGTTTAGAATTTTACTAGATTTTGTCTTACTCTAGCAACTTATTTTATTACAATAGTTTTGTTTTGCACAAAACCTTGGAACACCCTATTGGCCACCTATTTTTTGATTTCAACTGTCTATTCTAATTTTTACAGCCAGTACCATCAGAGTTAATATTGAAAATTCTAAGGTTGAATGACTTAACGTCAACATAGATTAGATTATGAACAGTGTCAAATTAAAATAACCTTTGACCTCATAAACTACTTGTTGATACTCTATGTTTGGAATGCCCCCTTTTCCTTACACTAGATTCTTGTTAGGTTTACACTCCTGCCCCTTTCATAGCTCAAATTTGCTCTTCATTTTTGGATACACTAGCTATCTCTTTTTATTAAACTAATTTCTCATCAACTTTCCTTAAGGACTCCTCCTTAGTGATTTATCCCTTTAAACCTCATTTGACAACAAACTATCTCATTTATTTTTTCTTTTTGATCAATTAACACTTGCCACGTTAGTAGCTACGTCACCTACCACGTTAGTAGCTACGTCACCTACCATTGTGCAATGTATATCTCGGTACACCAACCTCATTGTCTTTCTCTCTATGGGGTTTAGTGTGACCATTCGGTTACACCACCCAGTGTACATCTCAATACACTGACCCCACTTTCTTTCTTTCTCTGGAGTCTAGTGTGACCATCTAGTTGCACCACCTAATGCACATCTTGGTACACCGACTCCACCCTCTTTGTCTTTCTAGGGGTCTAGTGCAATTGTTTGGTCGCATTGCCCAGTGTACATCTCGGTACACCAACCCTGTTGTCTTTCTTTCTTTCTTTCTTTGAGGTCTAGTGTGATTGTTCAGTCACACTGCCTAGTGTACATCTCAGTACACAAACTCCACCTTTCTCTTTTTGGGCTCAAGTACAACCTTTCTGTTGCACCACTCAATTTACATCTCGATACATTGACTTATTGTCTTTTTCTCTCTAGGGTTTAGTGTGACCACTCTTTCACATCGCCTAGTGTACGGTCCTATACACTGCTACTACAATCCTCTTTTATGGTTTGGTGTGGTTGGCTGATCACATCGCTAATCAACTTTGGTGCACTGAACATCTTGCTTCATGTCTCATCATTTCAATGTAGATGTCGGTCCAACCACCATGTGGCATTGACCGATGTACTTCCCTAGGATTGCACCCTTGCTTGCACCTTTGTTGGACAACACATGTCCACCCCTCCTTTGTACAACTTACTGAAGATTACTCTTGTGCCTTGTTAGTGTAGTTGTCTTGTCTCACTACCCAATGGCATCGATCAATGTACCACACCATCGCTTGCACAAGATGACACATGTCTATTTCTCATTTGCACAACATGTTGCTTAACCCTGTGTCGGTGCAGCCACCTGACGATACTCTTGCTCATCAACTCATCCTACCTGACACCTTCGACAAAATTGACTACCTATAATTAAGTTGATAACAAATTTTATCTTGACATCGCTAGAATCACGAGGAATCTCAGTTGCGGCTTTTTCGTGCAACTAACTTTTTGTAAAAGGTGGCAACATAAAATCTCTCCCCCTTTTACATAATAGGACACCCCCAATTAGCACCCATTGGCATTTGATACCCACTTGTGCTTCCCTAACATCTTTTGACAATTCTCGACACTTATTCCCCATTTCATAATTTTGATGCTTATTCACACCCATTTGCACTTGCACAACCCACTAGCACTCATTTAACACCAAGCACCCATGTTCGCATTAGAGAGCCCATTTCACACTCACTCACCCTAGCACCCATGCCAGCAATTGCGTCCCTAGAACACCCAACGCTCTAAGAAGCTCCCCATTTTGCTAGCAACATTGTTTGCCCATCGACCACTGCTTGCATGCATTCTTTGCTCTTTGGTGCATGACCTCCGAGCTCCTAGCATTACGTTAGAACTTCAAGTGCAACCCTTAGATTCCCACATGGCCTTTGCACCTTCGTGTAGCCTCCAAACCTTGCCACAAGTCCTCAAGACCTTGCACAACCATTGGACTCTCTCACAACCTTTGGTTCTCAGCAAACTGGAATTTTGATCAAAAACACCAAGTGACCATTGACCCATAAAATGTAATGTCCTACTTGGTTTATTGAACATAAGATTCATACTTTTATATAATAACTAACGTTATTTACTTGTAATAGTGGTTTATTCTGAATCATTCTAATGAGCATGACATGGGTTTTGAATTTTTTCAAATACTTATTTTTTGCTACCTAGCTTGAACGAGGATAGTTTGCAAATGCTTTTATATTCATGTAGCATCTAATCTTGTACCCAACATTTAATCCTAGTTTTTTTTATCTTCTCTCTATAAAGACAACATTTTATTTGGTTGCATTTAAGTGATTTTTATCACGTATTTTGTAAGATATAGAAGCTTGTAATGAACACATGGTTTTATCCTATTTATGCAAAATTGTTCAGCCTTTTAGTCATGCTACATTCAATTTTTTTTTTTTGTAAACGAGTCTGGACAGTTTTCCTATGAAGAAGACCATTGATCCTTGCAGTTAGCTTTTGTTTTGAGATTTTTAATCATGTATTTCATTATTCTTGGGTTTTACAACATTTAAGAACTCATTGATTAAGCTAAATAGAACTTCACGTACGTATTGAACACTTTTTGTGTAATCAATTTTATGTTTAAGATTTAAAATTTTCTTCCATAAATCATGATCTCATTTGCTTTCAGTTGGTTTTTATTTTAGTATATTTAAGGGTGTTTTTGGGAGTCATGATTTTTGAAATATAAACATGTGAATAGGTATTTAGATCAGTTCTTTGTTCGGCTAAGAGTGATTTTTCCCCTTGTGGCCTTTGACCCATTATGTAATTTTCCCTATGACTAGCTTCCCCTTAAAATTTTATTCTTATGCTTTCAAAAGAAAGTAATTTCACAATTTTTCCATGCATGATTTGAGAGATATGATTTTTTCTAAGTAGTGCATTTTTTGGATTAATGACAATGTTTTTGTATTGAGAGATATGCATCATGTAGCTTTGGATTTTGTTATTGAATTCATGCAATTTTCTCCTTCTTGAATCAACATTTGGCAAGCTTTCTAATGGTGTTGGAGAGGATCAATCAAGAAAGGTGGAGAGATGAAGAATGAAAATTGTTGAACACAAGTTGCAGCAATAACTAAACTTGCATTTTTTTAAATAACAATGCAAACACCAATATATAAGGCCCATAGACCACCCACGATTACAAAAATAAAATTGAATTAAAGACCTAAACCACTAACACATAACGAAAAAATGACATCATGGATTAAACACACCCCACGTAGCAAAACAAATTGTGCAAGGATAATCACAAACTCAACCGATATAAACCATAAATCATGGATAGCCCCATGACTCGATCAACTAGTTGACTAAACATGTGGATGACCCCACTACATGCAACACCACACGTTGCACAAATAAACCCAACCTAGGGGAGTGTTGATTGAGTTTATTCGTGCAATGTGTGGTGTTGCATGTAGTGGGGTCATTCATGTGCTTAGTCAACTAGTTGTGAGGCTATCTATGATTTGTGGTTTATATTGGTTGTTTGTGGTTATCCTTGAACGATTTTTTTCGCTACGTAGGGTGTGTTTGATCCACGATGTCATGTTTTTCATTATGTGTGTTAGTGGTTTTGGTTTTAAATTCAATTTTATTTTTGTAATCATGGGTGGTCTATGCACCTTATATATTGGTGTTTGTATTGTTGTTTAAAAAATGAAAGTTTAGTTATTGTTGCCACTTGTGTTCGACAACTTCTCTTTCATTTTTCATTCTTCTCAATTTCCATTCTTCATCTCTCCACATCTCTCAATTGATCCTTTCTAATAGACTTGACTTGTATTAGAGCTTAATCGTGGTTTGGGACTTGTGTGAGTGTTGGTTGACACCATGAATGTTGACTCAACATTTTGCTAGTTACTCCTACAATATTCGACGACAACTATCAACATTAGGCTGTGTGAATCCAAGCATATATGGAAGGCATGGATCTCTAGGATGCCATTGAGGAGGATTATCACATTCCTCCTCTTCTCGCCAATCCCACATTGGCGCAATTGCGAACTCACAAGGAGCAACGAGTGCAGAAATCTAAAGAAAAATCGGTGCTGTTCTTTGCCATCGCTCCTTCAATCTTTACAAGAATCATGTCACTGAAGACTACAAAAAACATATGGGAGTATCTCAAGGAAGAGTTCACTAGCAATGACTGTATTAAAGGGATGAAAGTCCTAAATTTAGTACGTGAGTTTGAGCTACTAAAGATGGACACAAACACCATAAAGGAGTATAATAACAAGCTTCTAGGTGCTATGAATAGGGTGCGATTGTTGGGAATGGAATTCTTTGATTCTTGTGTTGTTGAGAAAATCCTTGTCGTTGTCGTCCCTGAACAGTATGAGGCGTTGGTCACCACATTGGAGAATACAAGGGATTTATTGAAAATCACCTTGGTCCAGTTGTTGAATGTGCTTCAAGTGCAAGACCAACAACACATGATGAGGTAGGAGAGTACGTTTGAAGGTGTACTTGTCACAAATAGAACCTATGAGAAGAAAGGAAAGAATAAGAATAGTAAAAATCGTGTAGATTCAAATGAAAAAGGAGTATCCAATTCAAAGCAATCCAACAAACAAAAGAAAAATTATTTCCCATGCAAGTATTGTGGTAAGAAGGGACACCTTCCGTATAAGTGTTGGTGGCGTCTAGAGGCAAAATGCATAAAGTGCAACTAAAGCTTTGTTTTTTTCTTTACTTCCAATTTCCAGAAGTACTCTTAGTTTCATGATGATATGCATATTCTCCAATCTACTTATTCTATTATCAAAATTACTCTTCCTCTTATTTCAAAATCGTTCTTCTAAAAATCACTTTTTCTACTCCCAAAAGTTGGGAGTAGAAAAAAAGAATGCTCCCTAAGACACCACGAAGTTGTTGTTTGCAAGCAAAACAAGGTGCAAGCACAACATGACATTGGGGCACCACAATAGGGTAATGACGTTGAGAGAGACAAAGGGGAGAAACTTTTCTTGGCATTAGCGTCTGCAGTGGTGTCAGCAATGGTGTCAGCATCTCTATTTGATATCTTGTCATCCAATAATTGGTTGATCAACTCAAGGTGCATAAATCACATGTCTTTCGACAAATGGTTGTTCACCATGTTGGAGTCTATCGATATGGTGCAAGTGAGGATTGGCAATGGCGAGATCTTGGTTGTGCATGGCAAAGGTACCATCATTGTTTCAACTACTTCTAGAATCAGATATTTATCTGATGTTCTCTACGTTCCAGCCATTGATCAAAATCTTTTAAGCATGGGACAATTGATGGAGCACAATTATAAATTTTATTTTAGGATGCTTATTACCTCATTTTTGACCAGAATAATCGACATTTATTTAAAGTCCGAATGAAAGGTTGTAGTTTTTAACTCAATGGGGAGAATGATTTTGTTATTGCATTTTCTAGTTAGTTACAAATTGGAGATTGATGGCATAAACACCTCAAGCATTGTAGTGGTGACAAGCTTCAACAGTTGGAAAGTGTATGCAAAGGGTAAGATATCAGTGATGATTTTTCCAATTGCAAGGCATGCCAACTTGGGAAGCTATGTTGTCGAACTTTCCTTCCATCTTCGTAGTGAGTAGATTTAAAGCTCCAGTTAGTTTAATCAAATGGGTGGGTGGTATTAATAGATTAGTTTTCATTGGCATCATTTTTCAATCAGTGGCATTAACAGAATCATAGACAATGAAAGGGGGGTTACATGAACAAAACCTCATAAATCAACAAAAACTCATTTTTCAATCAGTGGCATCACATGGCATTTTAACAGGACCTTATAAATCAACAACATTAAAATTTTTGAGAAAAATCACGGCATTTAAATCAAATGATTGAGGGGGGGGTGAACAATTGAGAGTGCTAGTAGTAGACCACTCGGCTTGTGCAGGAGGATTGTAGGATTGGGAGGTGGAATGGTCGGGAGGAACAACAAATGTGGACTATCTCAGATGATTTTGCTCGACATGGGAGGTCGGGATAGTGGTTGAGAGGAATGGGAGATTGGGACCATCTTGGCTTGTGTTGGAGGAACAGGAGATCAGGACAACAGTTGGGAGGAGCTTGAGATGGGTTGAGGAAGGGTTGGGTGCTATGAAAAGTTGGGGAGGATGGGGAGATCAGCATCGCATTTGTTGAAGGGTTCCTATGTGAGTTTTTTATCTATTCATAGGGGAGGCTGGAAATAAGGGGTTGAGAAATCGCAGCTGATGACATTACATTAGGAAATCATGGGAAATCGATTTCACATCAATTCCCATTGGCACAAATTCCTATCAAAATTCAGTCAATGGGAAAGTCATTTCCCATGATTTCCTTTCCTACCATTTTCGGGTGCATAAACACCTACTTAATCTTTTGACTTATAATGAAGCAATGGATCATTAATTGATAATAAGTTGATTTTATGGAAGCTATACCCAATAAACAATGTACCTTACAAGTTCCAACATATACGTGGCCAATATTAAACTACTGTGCATACTACATATGTCTAATGAAATTCACACTTATGATTCTATTCTTTTTCTTAACTAAAAATTTCCTTGCATTATTCCTATCATTTCCATCTTTTATAAAAATCACATTTAGGATTCTAGCTTCTTGTTGATTAAAATGTTGCCTTCTCACATTAGGTATTTCCAAGCTTGTTTTGGCTTAGGAAAATATCTAACTCATTCCATTGGTAGCAATAGATTCTTTCCACTTTAAAACATTATTTACATCATCACCATTTTGTTCTTGACCATATGAAACTCGGAATTTGATAGGATCGTAGGAGGATCATAGAAGAGCATGCTTTGTTCTTCAATGCTTAGAGTGTGAAAAATAGAAGAAAATAAGCATTCAAATACAAAAGAATTTACGTGGTTCGAAAAATGCTTACTCTACAGCTGCACAATGCACACATTAATCCTTTTGGGAGTTTTAAGCTCATAGGTTACATCTCAACCCCTTTAACTTGTTCCTTTTAATTTTCTTTTCAAGAATTTGTTTTGCTTCTCCCAAATTCTTTATGTCAAATTCTTTGGACATAAGTCTCTTTAACTTGTTTATTTTCTACAGGTTAACTTTTACAATCAACATATCATCTACATACAACAATAATACAACAATAAGATGGAATAGCTCCTACTTAGAATTTTGACATAATAGTAGGAATCTATGTCACAGCTCTTGAATCCTGTAGCACAGATAAATCTATTAAATTTTTTGTACATCTGCCTGAGTGCTTGTTTTAAGTCATATAGGCTCTTTTACAGCTTGCACATTAGCTACTCTTTGCTTGATACTTGAAAACCTTGGGGCATGTAGATGTACTTTAAGTCTTCATGCAGGAAGACTATCTTGACATTTAGTTGTTCTAAAAACAGATTTTCTGCAGCAACTACACTAAACTCTAGCCTACCTATTGTCATCTTGGCTACATCGGAGAATATCTCTAAGTAATTAATTTCTTTGAGCTGTTGAAACCTCTTGATGACTACTCCCCGACCTTATACCTCTTGGAACCTCCTGATTCCTCCTTGATCCTGAATATTCACTTATTCTGTAAGGTTTTCTTTCCTTTAGGTAATTTCTGCAATACTCAGGTCTGATTTTTCAACAGAAAATTTATTTTTTCTTTCATTGTAGACTCCCACTGTTTAGAGTCTTCAGCAACACTGACTTCATTAAAATTCTCTGGCTCATCACTATTTATCAGCAAAAGATAATGAAGTGTGGGTGAGAATTTCTATGGAGGTTTAGAAACTTTAAAAGACCTTAATTGTGTATTGTGTGATAGGCTCACTATCCATTTGAGTTTCCTATTCATCTGAATTTCTTGTTTTCTTCTTATTGATTTCTTCATCACTGATATCCTCAAACTCTATATGTTTGTCATTATGAGTGTCATTGTTTGGCCGTCCTTTAGTTGCACCTGTGCCATATCCTTGTGTTTATATGACACTAACTCATTAAAAACAACATTCTTCTCTTTCAGAATTTTCCAATTTTGATTATCTCAGAAATGATAACCAAATTGATCTACTCCATATCTAATGAAGTGGCACTTCCTTGCTTTGGGATTTAACTTGTCTCTATTATTAGTATTGATGTGTACATCGGAGACTTTCAAAAACTTAGGTGGGATAAATCTACCTCTCTTCCTGACCATACTTTCTCAGAAATTTTCAGATCTAGAGGCACTAAAGGTTTCTGTTGATCAAGTAAGTAGTTGTATTTACAACATCAGCCCAAAACTCTTTGGGCAAGCCTACATGCAATCTCATGCTTGTTTTGATGATGTCAAAAAGGAAATCTATATATGATAAAATGTGCAAAGTGTCATGTCACGAATAACATGGAAGATAAAGATGAGAGCTCAACTATAACAAAGGCCAAACAAGATGACCAAGGCACATTAAATGACAAGATTCAAGAGACAAGAAGAATCAAAGACAGAGAAAATAAACGAGCAACTTAAGGAATCAAGTCAGATGCTCATAAAGGTCAAATAAGAAGTCCAAAGTGTGTGTATTTTGTGCTCTTGCTCTAAGAACATACTAGTTCTAGGGTATGCATATTTGTCACCACATCATAAATAGGTTACCAAATACATATCATTATACTTAGGCTTTCAGAGAGAAAAATAGATAACTGAGTTGTCCACACTTAGGGTAGAGTTGGAAGCTTCATCATTGCTCCTCCTTTGGATATCTTTTCTCAGGATTTAGTTTTGAATGTCATTCAACTTAAGCTTCTTGTGACCCACTAAGTTAACTCTAGTCATGACAACTGACCAACTCTCAGACAAAGAAATCAACAAGATCAATGCCCTAACTTCATCATTAAAAACAATGTCAATTGAACTAACTTGGCTTATTAGTGTGTTAAATACATTGATATGGTTTGTGATAGAACCACCTTTTGTCATTTTCCTATTAAAGAGTTGGCATATCAAATAAACTTTGTTGGAAGTGGACGACTTATCATACATGTTGGACAGCACCCTCATCAGACTAGTTGTCTATTTCCTTAAAATATTGCAGGCAACATTCCTTACCAAGGTTAGCCTTACTACTTCTAGGGCTTTAGGATCTAGCAACTCTTAATCTTCTTGACTCATTGCTTCTAGTTTTCTTCCCAATAGAGGTTCATGTAGACATTTCTGATACAAATAATCTTCAATCTACATCTTTTAAAATCTGAAATCATTGTCATCGAATCTGTCAATTTTGATCTTCTTGTCTTTTGCCATTTTGCTCCCACTTCCATCATCAACAATCCTCTAGCAACTAGGCTTTGATACCACTTTGCTAGGATTGTAAGAGGATCATAGAATAGCACACTCTGTTCTTCAATGTTGAGAGCATGGAGAAAAGAAGAAGACAAGCATTTAAGTGTTAAGGAAAAAGATATTTTGTTGATATTATTATTGTGTTTAAGTGTTAATTTTTATGAAAGTATAATTTCTAAATAAGATAAGTACTAATAGAAGTTTTGTTAATATAGGTTGAAGTTCTAATGGATGTTCTGTATCTATGACGAAAGTTCCATTAATCAGTTCACAGAATACAAGTTGAACTTCTGATGGAAGTTTTGTATGTATAATGGAAGTTTTGTTAATTAGTTTGTTTTAATATATTCATTGTGACAGATTCTTTGACAGATGGAATGGATTTTCTGTGAAGGACTTGGAGAATCATAACTATTGTTTTATGAAATAGTGTAGGTTTATTGAATGGATGTTTCAACATCTTTTGATGGATATTCTGTTATTACTCTTTGATTTGATTTGATACAATTTTATTGAACAGAAGTTTCGATGTTGTTCGACGAATGCTTTATTTATGACACATACTTTTGTAAGTTTGTGCTAAATGTGTGATGGATGATCTGTCATATAGGTTTGGACATTCCGTGGATTGACAGAAGTTTCGTCCAGCCTAAATAGATAATCTGTGTGACTATTAATTGATTTCTACAAGATATAAGATTTATAATTTTGAGATTTTAAAGATTAATTTTTGCAAGATCGGTTGAAAGAAGACCTGTTACGATTTGAAGAGTAATAAAAGCAAGTATTCAAATTCAAAAGAAGATAAAAGATTCAATTTGTGGCAAATGAAAGGAGAACAATATTTTGTTTTTGGCTAAGGATTGAATTATAAAAGATTGAAGACAAGAAAAGGGAGCAAGGCTTTTCTCGTGCAATATGGTGTGCTCTTGCTTTGTGCTTTTGTGAGAATTGTTGTGTACTTTTTCCCACGTTTTGTTTTCTCACAAACGATTGTGCACATTGTCCAAAGTTTAAAAAAGTAGTTTTTTCAGCAGACTGTGGTGAGAACTGTAAATGGTTGCTTTACAGGGTGACAAGGTGGTCTCCTTGTCAAAGGATACTTTGTTGAATTTGTAAAAAGCAAAGAGATGTAAAGGTTGGGATGTGAATCTGGAAAACATCTAGTAATAGTGAAACCCTCAAGGATGGTACCTTAAGGAGTGGATTAGCCTTAGTTTAAGGTGAATCGTTATAAAATCCTTTGTGTCTTTGTTTTACTCATGAGATTGTTTGTGGTTTTAATTGTTAATCGTTTTTTGATTCACTATTTACCTCTCTCCTCTAGTAAAGCCTGATCTAACATTAAGTATAGAAGAATTTATGTGGTTTGGCAAACACCTACTTCATGACCATATAGTGCACACTAATCATTTTGAGAGTCTTAAGTTCATAGGTTACATCTCAACCCATTATATATATATATATATATATATATATGAGAAAAAGGAGTATGTAGGCACTTACAGAAGTCACTTCTGTAGGTATTGCATTTGGGTCGTTCGATCGAGATCGGACGACACGAGCGAGGGCGAGTGGGCGGGAGATGGCGAGGGCGAGAGTGACGCAGTAGTGGAGGGTGAGCAAGGGCAAGGGTGACGAAGTAGCCATGCATGAGCACGAGGGTGAGGGCGAGGGCGATGGAGCAGCCGTGCACGAGCACGTGGGCGAGGGTGATCGTGGGGGCAATGGCAATAGCGACAACGCAAGAGCACGAGGGCGAGGGCAATTGCTCCCCCCTTTCTTCCCTTTCTCCTTGGTAGTGAATCGGTATTGCTCACCTCACTCGCATCGTCGCCCGCACTTGCTCGCCTGCTTGCGTCATCACTCACCCCTCTTACATCGTTCGCTCGCCCGCCCGCTCATGTTATCGCCTGCTCGTGCCATCACTCGCCGTCTAATTTCGATCAGACGACCTAGATGTAACACCTATAGAAGTGACTTCTGTAGGTGCCTACAGAATTAGTGATCTATATATATATATATATAGGCATTTAATTAGGGTTACAACATTACCACCCCTAATAATCGGAAATCTGATTGTGCTACTAAGCTCTGTTGGAATTCTGATTGCTTACGTAATCGGAAATCCAATCACATTGTAACTCCATTGGAAATTTGATTGCACTACTTTGGAATTTTGGTAGTCTCCACACATGTACCCAATAGAATTTTGAGACTTGTAGAGGCTTGATTGGTGTAGAAATTACTTTTGGCCCTTCACTTAATCATCACATTCTTTTTGTTCTTGACTATGTGACACTTGGAATTTTGAGTCCCATAGAGGCTTGATTGGTGTAGAAACTAATTTTGGTCCACTCAATCATCGTACTCATTTGTTTATGTAAATGATAGGTGGAGGTAGGTGGAGGTGTAGGATTGAAGGCTTCATTGGAGGGGGTAAATAGTGAAGTTTAGAAATTTATTTCAATAAGACCCTACAAAACAAAATGTTTTTTAGAAATTGTAAACTGTAGAAGTTTTAAAATGTTTGAAGCAATTAGATAATTCAAAACAAAAGCATAAGTAAAGATAAAACATTTAGATTATAAGAACACCATAAATTTATAGTGGCTCACCCAAAACAGTTTAGTGCACTCCTTAAGCTTTTGCTTGAGATGTTTCAATAAAATTCGGTGTTTTACTATTTTGCACTGCAACGTTGGTGTTTTGTAAGAGCACATTTTCAACCTTTGTTGGGTGTTTGTAAGAGAGCACCCCTTGTTTTTCTAAACTTAGCAACAACCTTTGTTAGATGTTTATAGGAGATTACCCTTCTTGTTACTTTTCAGGCTTAGTAACAAACTTTTACACCTTCACAATCTTGTAAAGGTCTCACCATAACTCGGTGAGATAAGCTTTTCACTTTAAATGCAAAATTGAAAGCAAATTAAGAATAGATAAACTTAAAATAATTTGGAAACCATAGTCGGAAATATTGGATATAACTCAGAATTCTCCATGACCATAAAATATGTTAAGTTATTAAATTTTCCATGGTACAAATATTCAATTTTTTTCTCGTTATAACCTAGAAATTCTTCTGATTTTACTAAAAATTTTAAGGTTCACTAAATATAATATATGGTTAGCTAGTTGTTAAATATAGTGATGACCCAATTATCTTTCTATATTTCCTTTCTTCCACTTTATGACCTTTTAAATCAATGTTTAGTTTGGCTGTGAATCTCATTGGAGTTCCAATCACCCTACTTTGATCTATCTCAAATTTCTTAATTAACTTTTTACTGTATTTCTCTTGGTTAATAAAGATACCATGTTCAATTTGCTTGATCTATGGGCTAAGGAAAGGTGAGGGTTCTCTATGTTCATCACAAATCCATTTTGCATGATTTATTCAAAATCATGCACTAACTTCTCATTCGTTGAAACAAATATTATTTCAACATATATTTGAATGAGAAGAATATCCTCTTTTTCCTTCTTAATAAACAATGTTTTATTCACTTTTCCAATCATAAAATCATTGTTTCTTAAGAAGTCTCTAAGCCTTTTATACTAAACTCTAGGAACTTGTTTCAATCCATACAAAGTCTTTTTGAGTCTGTAAACATAATTTGGATGATCAATATCTTTAAATCTAGAAGAATGTCTAAAATATATTCTCTTGTATTATCCCATTCAAAAAAATACTTTTTACATCCATTTGAAAAATGGTAAATTTATAATGGCTAACGTATGCTAACAACATTCTTATCGAGTTTAATCTAGCCATTGAAGCAAAAGTTTTATCATAATCAATTCTTTTTTGTTGATTATAACCTTGAGCAACAAGTCTAGTTTTGTTTGTAATTACTCTATCCTTGTCATCTAATTTGTTTCATCATATAAAGGATTTTCCTAATAAGAGGAAGGTAATTATAATATAAGAGATTATGTTTCTAATCCTCCCTAGAAAACAACCCCCTTTAGAAATAATTGCTTGCTTAGATGTTTTGTACTATTACTGTTGAACAACCATGAGAGCATCGAGCATTAATTTTTTTCCTTTTGCAATTGCTTATTCTTTCAGATTGCATGAAGGTAGTAAATGGTAGTCTAACCCAAACTATTTCATTTAGAAGAGAAAAGACCGTATATATGGTAGTCAAACATAAAACTTAAAAATTATGTCAATATTGGAAGTCTCATGTATCAGTTATGAAAAATTTGGCATGCAATGTATGGATCTTTCTCTAGTAGTATATAAATTTTGGAGCTGCCCCTATATTCATTATGTGACAAACTAAAGAGGTTGTTTTTTTATTTGATATTTCTTGATAGAATTAACCCTTGAAGATACACACTGTAAATTGGCTTTTGCGCCAATATCAACATCGTTCCCGCATTGCAAATGTCAATGTTGTCAAAATTAAGGTGTATCACCATTGATGTTACTGGAACATTAATTGCATACAAAGGTGAACTTGGAGATTACTACTGCATGGCAGCTAAGGCTGTTGGATTACCCTGTCCCGACTACAAGCGTATGCATGAGGGATTCAAGGCTGCCTACACGGATATGGCCAAACGGCATCCATGCTTTGGATATGCAGAAAAAATGCCCAATATTAACTGGTGGAGATCATGCGTAAAGGATTCATTTGTCAAGGTATAGCATCAGTACAGATTATAGCACTTATATGGAAAATCTGTTTTCATCCTATGATATCATCCAAATTTTTTTAAATTTATTACCAAATCTTCAAACTTATGAGATATCAACAACTTCATGTTAGTTAATAATTAGTTAATTATTACGACCAATTGCTGTTGTTTATCCTTTCATTTGGTTATGGAAATTTGGTTGAGTCAAGGTTGACACTTCACTACTGAACTATTTTCCTGGATGTCTGTTTTGCTGGTTTAATTTTTGAGATAGCTGGATTAGGAACTCCCTGGTTACTGAAAGCCTTGTTTTTTTCTCCACAGGCAGGTTATGAATATGATGACAAGACATTTGAGAAGGTATTCAAACGAATATATTCATCCTTTGGGTCGTCTGCCCCGTACTCAGTCTTCCCAGATTCACAACCGTTCCTTAGATGGGCCCGCAACCAAGGTTTAATTGTGGGTATTGTCAGCAATGCAGAGTACAGATATCAAGATGTTATTCTTCCTTCCTTGGGGCTGCATCAGGTGCTTTTGGATTGATATCCTCAAGGATTTCTGTTTCCATGGAATTATATGCTGGCAGTTATTTTTCTTGAATGCCCACATGTTAAATTTGAATGTAAAACATGAACTCCATTTGTTTTCATGTGGAGCCAGGGATCTGAGTGGGACTTTGGCGTATTCTCTGGTATTGTTGGTGTTGAAAAGCCTGATTCCCGGATCTACCAAATTGCGTTGGAGAAGGCGGGGAGTGTCACCCCAGAAGAAACACTACACATAGGGGACAGCATGCGAAAAGACTACATCCCAGCAAAATGTATCGGAATGCATGCCTTGCTGCTAGACAGATTCAAAACCCCCGATGCTGAGAACTGGAGAAAGACTGGAGCTCCTGTGGTACCGGATCTTGTCGCCGCTGAAGAATGGCTTACCACAGAACTGGATACCTCCGGCCATCAACATTGCTGAGCCTGTAATGCAGATGCAATCCATAGCCTTGTGGTTCGTGTATTTTGACATCTGATTTTGATCATTGTCCTCTGGAAGCTAATGACTGGTTTGTTTTGGGTTTAATCCTAATCAATCTCGTGCATGATTACCTAACGTGGTAAGTATACCCCAATCTTTACTCCAGGCTATACGAAAAAGGATACACGAGCGTTATCAAAATGTTTGGTACGTACCTTGCATGAGCATTATTAATCTCATTTCAATTTGCAACAAGGAGGTGCCATTTCAACCATCGTTGAACCTTTACACTGTCTACGATGAATGTGCATGTTAGTGTATGGTTCCTTGCTAGTTATCAATTATTATGTCATTGTAAATTGTTGTAACAACTTCATTAAATAACGAATGTGATACGTTTTGAATACGAAGCTGCAAGTGCACGGTGTTCTTTACAATACATTGACAAGTACAGGTTATATGGAATTGGGTAATCATGGATTAGAAATCTATGGTAGTCTATGGGATATAAGAGGAGAGGGAAGGAAATAAAACAAACAATACAACTAGAAGATGATTAAGCAGCAACACTACCAGCGAATATGCAAACCCAAAAGTTAAACATTGACAACATTAAATCAGAACTAAACGACACTAGGCGGAACAAGAAAGTGCCATGTGCAAGATCAAAAGGGAATACATCACAGCAGCAAGGAGAAATGTCGTTAACAAGAAGATACACCAGTACAGCCTTGGCCAAATAGCGTCTCCACACAAGATTGATGCAGCTCGTCCTTGAGTTTGGCCGCCCAAGGTGTAGGGAAGCGTCCCTTCAACAAGAACACAATTTGCACAACCTAATGGATGTATCTCCACCTATAAGTTGTCCATGCAAGGCCTTCACCTTCAAACATTGTCATACAAGCCACGCCTTGAAGCTCTGCTCTCCTTCCACACCTTAACCCATGCTCTTTCCATGCCTAAACATTGTTGAAATCACTAGAGTGTGTGTCGACCCATGTTGGTTGCAAGAAGAAAAAGATGTCGACGTGTGTTGGTTGCCTCCTCTTTTTGCCCTAGGTTTAGGTTTTATAAGGGGATGAGCCAAAAGAAAAATCACCCCCAAGTCTAATACATACAAGACAATATATATAATACACACATTTAAGTTCACTAAAAGAATACAAGAGATTTTTTAGGTGATTCACCAATTAATTACGTCCAACCTTAACTTATTTAAGCTTAAACCTAGTTTAATCACTATTCAGATCAAATTACAATCTAGTGCTTAAGGTCTAACATCAAACCAACATACAACTAAGAGTTTGAGGTAGATCTTCCCAACTAACAATATCGAAAGTTTAAGGTAGAACTCCTCAATCTACAAGAGTTTATGGTAAAATGCTTCAACTAACCACTCTAATCCACAAGAGCACACCACTTGGCTTATAGTATTTAGATAGAAATCCAAAAGCTGAAATATGAAAATAAGTTATTGAATGATAAAGAGAGTAATACATCCAAGAAAAATATTGCATATATTTCTAACTTAGAAAAAGAAAACGAATCCCTGCATACTACAATTAGCAAATTAGTTAAAGAAAATAAGGATTCATTTTGCACAAAAATGCAAAAGTAATTGTACCAACCATGAATTGAGAGAAAAAACACCATGCTTAAAAATAAAATTAAACAACCATAAAATAGTGCAGCTAGGGATCATGCATATTGTGAGAACTTGAATGATATATATATATATATATATTAAAAAAGAAAGAAAGAAACACTAATGACTCTAAAATATTTTAAAATCACATGTAGAGGCATATGGTTCTTCTGGGAAGGACCCATCACACATGAGTAAAAGATTGACTTTTAGCTTTTGAGTTGGAAGAAGATGGAAGAATTTGTGGAAGGTGTGTGTGTGTTATGTGAATGTGTATGCGTACTTTGCTATTGTTGAGCTTTTTGTTTTAATTTATCTCTATCTTGAAAAGAATTACCAACTGTGTTGCTGTTGTTATGTTGTTTATTTAAATGTATGAAATGTACTTTGGAAGTATTTGGTTAAGCTATTGTTTTTGAACCATGTAAAACTAATGTTTGTCTTGTGGTTTGTGTTAAGTTTTAAATACATGAAAGATTATTTGACACTTGAACTAATTGGCATCCTACAACTAATTCTTAACTAGAAGGGGTGTGACAATTAAATTGGTATCAGAGTTAAGTTTACATTAACATTGTGGTAAATGTATAAAAAAAAATAGAACAATGATTCGATTGTGAATTGAAATATAATCCTTGTTCATGTTGTAACGAAATGTAGGAATAGAAAAGAGTCCAACTAGGTCATCCAATTTTGGCCAAAACATTTCTCCACTCTTTAAGAGAGGGCCCTTAGATATGAACAGAATTTGTGGAATTAAAATAGGACTTTTACAGGTATGTCAATGGAGCCTATGGATGCCTATTAGTGGATGCAAGAGGTAAAAAAGAACTATAAGATTATTAGTTGTATTGACGAAGAAAAGACAAGATTTGCAGAGCATTTGTTACATGGACTTCTAGGAGAGTGGTGGCAAGTTGAGGAAAGGATTAAAGAACATTCTAGGGGACACATTACCTAGTAGCAGTTTTGGAATGCTTTTTATGATAAGTACTTCCCTAAGAGTGTTCAAACTCTAAAGGAGATAGAGTTTCACAAGTTAGAACAGGGGTGAAGAACAATTGCTAAATATGAATCGGAATTTACCAGGTTGCAGATGTGCCACATTTAGTTGTAGATGTGGAGAGTTGGATAATGAAATTTTGAGACGGCCTACGACCTCACACTCACTATGAAGTAGACGTTGCAAGACTGACCACTTATTATGGAGCAGTGGAGGTGGCCAAGACAATAGAGTGGAATTTACAGGCCATAGATGAGGATGAGAAGCAAGGGTAGACTTTTTCCCAACCCCAATGGCAAGCATCTACATCGACATAAGGGACATCAACAGTTAAATAGACTAATGCATCAAATACACAAGGAAAAATGTATTAGGTAGTTTATAATCAGAGGAGGGGCAAAAGAGGGAAACTAGAACAATGTGGTCATTGCAGGAAACATCATGTAGGGAAATGTAGAGCAAGTGAGGGGACATGCTACTCATGTGGACAACCTGGACATAAAAAGTTCATGTGCCCATTTAGGGGAACACAGCAACCCCAGGAGTCATACTGGGTCAACTCTTCCCTCCACTCAAATGTAGCCACAGGCCTTGTATCAGTACTCCAATTCCTATTTGCCACAATCTAGGCAGGAGCCACTATCTTATTCAAGATAGAATGAGCCAAGGTTTCAATATCAAACACCATATTAGAAGGGGAAAGTAGTTATGCTGACAGTTCTAGGAATAGTATACGCCCTTTCTAAACAAGATGCGGACAAAATAGAAGTGGTAACAGGTACCATTCAAATTTTTACAATTTCAACACGTGCATTAATCGATTCTAGAGTTACCCATTCTTTTATATCTTCTAGTTTTATATTGCATTTTGAGATACCTTGGTAGCCAACTAGGTACACCTTAATTGTGGAGACCCCAGTAGGGTAGATGATGAGAAATAGAGTATGTAAATCATGCTCAATGGAGATTGATGGGCACAAACTCAACCAATTTGCATCTCTTGGAGATGAGTGACTTTGATGTCATTTTGGGAATGGATTGGCTTGCCAACCATTATGCCCATGTGGACTGTAGGGTGAAATGAGTGTGTTTCCAGATACCCAGATAGCCAAGATTCTATTTTGGGGAAACTGAGAAGTTGTCTTGTAGAATTCTTTCTTCATTAAAGGCTAATAAATAATTAAAGAAGGGATCAAAAGGAACATTTGTGGTAGTTGAGAAAGTGACTTCTCAAGTCTCACCTCTTGAGGAGATTCCTATAATATGAGAATTTCCTGATGTTTCTCTTGAAGAGTTACTAGGGGTTCCCATTGATAGGGAACTTGATTTTTCAATAGAATTGGTGCCCAAGACTCAACTAGTGTCACGAGTTCAATACTGAATGCCACTGATAGAACTAAGCGAATTAAAGACACAATTATAGGACCTAGTGGATAAGAAATTTATCCAACCTAGTGTGTCCCCATGGGTGCACTAGTATTGTTCGTTAAGAAGGATGGAAGCATGAGGATATATGTGGAGTACAGAGAGTTGAATAAAGTTATAGTAAAGAATAAGTACCCATTTTCAAGGATGGATGACCTATTTGATCAATTATAGGGAACAATAGTCTTTTCCAAGATAGATCTTAAATCAAGTTACCACCAACTGAAGATCACCAAGGAAGATGTGTCCAAGACGGCTTTTCATACCTATTATAGGCACTATGAGTTCATGGTATTGCTTTTTGGGCTTTCTCATGCTTCTGCAGTTTTCATAGATTTAATGAATCATATTTTTCGGCCCTATTTAGATTAGTTTGTGGTGGTATTTATAGACGACATATTAATATATTCCTAAACACCAGAGGCACATGCAAGTCATCTAAGAATTGTGTTGCAAATTTTGTGAGACCAAAAGTTGTATGCCAAGTATAAGAAATGTGAATTTTGGCTGACCTAGGTCACTTTCTTAGGCCATGTGGTCTCAAGAGAGGGAATAGCAGTCAATCCTTCCAAGATAGAAGCTATTGGTAACTGGGGAAGACCATACTTAGTGATTGAAGTGCGCAGTTTCTTGGCATTGGCAAGATATTATCGATGATTTGTGGCCAGATTTGCCAACATGACTACCATTGACCTAGCTAACATAGAAGGGAGTACCTTTTGAATGGACAAATGAATGTAAAAGCAGTCTTAGGAAGTTGAAGGACAGGTTGACCACAACCCCCATCTTGGCCATATCTACACTGAACAAAAGATTCACCATTTACAGTGATGCATCATTAAAAGGACTTGGGTGTGTAATCATGCAAAATGAAAGGTTGATAGCTTATGCATCTTGATAATTGAAACCACATGAATGAAATAGAGGTTTAATTGTCACACCATATGGCCAAGTTAGCATGCATGACCTTAGAACCCACCCTTCTTTAGGAAATAAAGGAAGCTTAGACAACGAATCCACAAATAGACAAACTAAGACAGCCTATGGCAAGGGGCGAACAAACTGACCTTCAAGTAACTAGGTCAATGGTAGTCATGTTGTCAAATCTGGCTTCCACCATATGGTTGCCTTAATTCTAATTAGAACAATATATCAAAGATTTGGACATGATGTGGAGTTGTCCGTCTTTGTAAAGATTGCAACATATGTTGTATTAAATAGAATTTAGGTGAATTGGTACAAAATTTTCATTTCCAAGATCACAAGCATCAAAAAGAAATTATTCTATGGTGATCTCATCTACCAGTTGGTGTCAAGTTCCTTTGATCTATCAGCCTGGGCAATTAAAAAGTTGAAATCTAGAGTGTTAACTACCAAGGACTTGAAACAGTTTTCTACCGAGGATCAATTGACATCTTAGATCCACAGTGAACCATCTACATCCCAACAGAGAGGATTAGCTTCAGTATCAGAGAAGGTGGACATTGTGTTAGATCAATTGGCAGCTCTGAAAGAAGAAGTTGTAGAATTGAAATCCAGACTTCCAGAGCTGTAGTTAAAAATTTTCTTCTTTTGATGATGATGTAATTCAAACATTTGGGGAGAAAACTCCCTCTTGCTATACCCTTTAACATTTTAAATGAAATTTTTTTTAAGAATTTGACTTCTGTATACTGTTTTTAAATTTGTGTATGCTGTTTTTAAATTTGTGTGTCCTTAATTGTTGTGTATTTTAAATTTGAACAAATGCCCTGGTTTTATAAACCCTTGAGAAATTTTCAATTCACATTATGATGGATAAATATCCATAATACTCGTTCAATTAAACCATTTTAGAGAAATTAAGCATTTTATGAACACACTTGTTTCAGTCGTGCAATTCTATGAGTTACATTCTTCTTTTAACTCTTCCTGCATTAGTTCATCAAATTGGGTAAACTTGATAACCCTCAAACTTATATGAGGTTTATCCCCACAACATTTTTTTTAATTTTTTATTATTTATTTTAACATTACGACATAGCTCGAGGGTAAATAGGACAATCCTCGAGCTACTCCGAGGGTAAATAGGATAACCCTCGAAGTGACTCCAAAACAGAACATAGTAGCAGTTTGACTAGAAATTTTTACAAACATTATATACTATATTATATTATTTTGTTTTTGTTTTTTTTTTGTTTATATATATATATATATATTATTTATATATATATTTTTTACTCTCCTAAATCAACTAACTCTACCTCTTTTCTCTCTGAAAATTTTAAAAAATGCTTTAATCTTTGACCATTAACTTTTAAAATTTCATAACTTTGAGGATCTTCTAAATCAACTGCTCCATAGGATAAACATATTTAATAACAAATGAACCAGTCCATTTAGACTTCAATTTTCCTAAAAAAGAGTGGTCTTGAATTATATAATAAAACTTCTTGTCCTTTTTCAAATATTCTGTGTAAAATTATTTTATCATGCCATGCTTTCATCCTTTCTTTAGCTATTTTTGAACTTTCATAGGCCATATTCCTTAATTCCTCCAATTCCACTAATTGCACTTGTCTATTACTATCTACTATTTTTATACTTAAATTTACTTGCTTAAGTGCCCATAATGCTTTATGTTCTAATTCCACAAGTAAATGATAAGCCCTTCCATATACTAATTTATATGGCGTTGTCTCTAATATTGTTTTATAAGCTGCTCTATATGCCCAAAGAGAATCATCTAGCTTATTAGACCAGTCCCTCCTAGTGGTGTTTACTACTTTTTCTAAGATTCCTTTAATTTGCTTGTTAGCACTTTCAACTTATCCATTGGTTTGAGGATGGTAAGGGGTAGCTAACCTATGTAACACTCGATATCTTTTCAATAACTTTTCAAAGTTTTTGTTACAGAAATGAGTTCCCCTATCACTAATAATTGCTCTTGGAATACCAAATTGAGACATTATATTGGATTTTAAAAGTCTCATTACTATTATAGAGTCATTAGTTTTAGTAAGAATTGCCACTATCCATTTGATTACATATTCTACTTCTAAGAGGATATAAACAAAACCATTTGAATTTGGAAAAGGTCCCATGAAATCTATACCTTAGACATCAAAAACTTCTACTTCTTGGATAGGATTTAATGGCATCATATTTCGTTTTGTAATTCTACTTACTTTTTGGCATTGAACACAATTTTTACAATATTCATATGCATCTTTAAACAATGTTGGCCAATATAGGCCACTATAAAGCACTTTTAAAGCAGTCTTTTTAGGTCCAAAATGTCTTGCAGTGTGTTGATCATGACAAAATGACAACAATGATTGAGTTTCTATTTCTAGGATACATCCCCTTACAATCTGATTAGGGCATTGCTTAAACAGGTAAGGATCATCCCAAAAGAAATATTTAACCCTCAAAGAGAACATTTTCTTGTCTAAACTGGACCAGTCATGAGGTACTAAACTCGTAGCCAAATAATTAACTATATTAGTTTACCATGGGCAGGAATTTAGTATAAACAATTTCTCATCTGGAAATGTGTCATCTATTGGTGGATTAGATAGGAGTGAAGCATCTAACCTTGACATATGGTCTGCCACAGTGTTTTCACAACCTTTCTTATCCTTAATTTCTAAGTCAAACTCTTGCAATAACAAAATCCATCTTCTAAGCCTTGGTTTAGCATCTTTTTTAACTAACAAATACTTAAGTGCTGAATGATCAGTGTAAATGATAGTGTGACCGCCTATTAGATAAGACCTAAACTTTTCTAAGGTAAATACCACTGCTAGAAATTCTTTTTCAGTTGCACTGTAATTGATTTGTGTTTCGTTCAATGTCTTACTAGCAAAATATATTACTCTTGGTAATTTGTCTAATTTTTGACCTAGAACTTCACCTACTGCATAGTTTGATGCATCACACATTAATTCAAAAGGTTGAGACCAATCGGGTGCATAGACTATAGGTGAAGTGGTCAGGGCTTCTTTAAGAAAATTAAACACTTTCGTGCATTCCTCATTAAATTCAAATTGTGCATCCTTAATTAACAATTGAGTTAAAGGTTGAGTAATTTTACTAAAGTTTTTAATAAGTCTTCTATAAAAACCAACATGTCCTAAAAATGCTCTTATATCTTTAACTATTTTAGGAATAGGTAAATTAGATATTAATTCCACTTTTGCTTTATCAACTTTTATGCCTTCAACAGAAATAACACCTCCTAATACTATTCCTCGTTTAACCATAAAATGGCATTTTTCCCAGTTTAATACTAGTTTTTTCTGTTCACATCTCTCTAACACTTTCTATAAATTACTTAAACATTTTTCAAATGAGTCCCCATATATAGAGAAATCATCCATAAATACTTCTTAAAAATCATCTATAAAATCCGTGAAGATGCCTGTCATACACCTTTGAAATGTAGCAGGTGCATTGCATAGCCCAAAAGGCATACAACTAAAGGCAAATGTTCCAAAAGGACATGTAAAAGTTATTTTCTCTTGATCCTCAAGTGAAACAGGGATTTGGTTATAACCTGAATAGCCATCTAGGAAACAATAATACTCATGCCCTACCAATTTTTCTAACATTTGATCTATAAAAGGCAGTGGAAAGTGATCCTTCCTAGTTGCTACATTCAGTCTTCTGTAATCTATACAAACCCTCCAACTAGTTTGAACTCTTGTTGGAACTAATTCCTTGTTGTCATTTTCTACAACTGTTATCCCAAATTTTTTTGGTACTACCTGAACTGGACTTACCCAAGAACTATCAGATATTGGATAAATTATATCATTGTCTAGCCATTTCAGAATTTCCTTTTTTACAACCTCTTTAATATTTGGATTTAATCTTCTTTGTGGTTGCCTAACAGGTTGAATTTTAGATTCCAGATTAATCCTATATTGGCAAATAGTTGAACTTATATCTTTTATGTCAGACATCTGCCATCCTATTGCTCCTTTATGCTTTTTCAACACTTTTAAAAGATTTTCTATTTGTATTGATGTTAAATCAGAAGCAATGATGACTGGTAGATTCTCATTTTTCTCCAAAAATGCATATTTTAAATTTTCTGGAAGTGGTTTCAGTTCAAGAACAAGGTATTCTGAAATTAATGTTTTGTTTTCATTTTCGAATTGTTCTTTGTTTACATCCATAATCTCAATTTGCTCAGATATTTCCACTTTCAACATTTCTTCAGTTGGTATTACACATCTTTCAACATGATCTAATTCCTCTACATTTAAATCCTCATCTATTTTAAAAGTTTCGATTAGATTAACTTTAAAGTTTTTAAATTGAAGCTCTTAAAATTTTTTCATAACCCCACTAAAAATATTCTGTTCTAATTTTTGATCACCCCAAGCTAATTCCATCCAACCATTCCTACAACTTATGCAAGCATCGGCTGTATCTAAAAATGGTCTTCCTAAAATTATTATAGCTTGATCTTGAGTTATATTTGAAGCTTTTGTTTCCATTACAGTGAAATCAATTGGGTAGACAAACTCCATAACCCTTACTAAAATATTTTCCACTTTTCTTAAAGGTATTCTTATGGATTTATTTGCTTGCTGAATTGTTGTTCTAGTAGGTTTGATATTATCCAATTTTAACTTCTCATAAACAGAACTAGGCATGACATTAATTCTAGCTCCTAAGTCTATTAACACTGTATTAAAATAACAATCCCCTATATAGTAGAAAATAACAGGAGTTCTTGGATCATTTAATTTTTTAGGTACAGGATTAATTAACATGGAACTTACTTCTTTAGCTAAAAATGCCTTTTTTAATATTTTCTTCCTTCTATTCTTGGTACAAAGAGTTTTAAGATATTTGGCATAAGAAGGAACTTGACTAATAATTTCCAATAATGGTATATTGACTTTAACTTGTTCAAATATTTTACTGATTTATTCCAATTCTTGATCCTTAACATTTCTCATCTTATGTGGAAATTGAAAGTGATTTTTGTTTGTTAACTTATCTTCAATTATAACATCTTTCTTAACAACTTTTCTCTCAATTTCTTTAATATTTTTAGATTCTTTAATATTTTTAGTTTCTATCTTATCCTCTATCTCAGCATCAACTTTGTTTTCTAGACTAGATTGTTCATTAATTTCCTCTTTCTTTGTAAAATTGTCATTAATTTGTTCTTCTTTACCATCCTTTTTAGGACCTTCATAAGTAACACCAGATCTTAATATAACACTTACATCTTTCGATTCTTCTTTTGACACATTATCTGTCATAGGAACACTAAAATCTCCTTTTGATTTAAGGGTGGCTAACACCTTAGGTGACTCTTCTATATTTTTGGAAATAGGGTTGTTCACAACCTCAGATGGTTCAATTGAATAGTCCCTTACCAAATAGTCAAGTAATTCATACCCTTCCCAGATTTGATCTTTTTCCTTAAAATTTTCAACTTCTGGAGTACTATAGAACTGATTTGGTGTGAGTGTTGCACAAGTGTCTATAGGTTCCTACTGAAAATTTTCATCTTGTTCAGATAAATTAGAATTCTTTATAAATAGGACAATGGATCTTTGAATTTCATCTAACTTCTCCATATGATTAAATGCAATTAAATCATTATACTGATTTTCTTCCATTACCTCAAATGGTTGTATGCTCTTCTCTATAAATAAAATACTTTCTAATGAATTCACCTCTAGATAATTTTGATTTTCATTTGAGTTCACCCAATTAAAATCATTATTTTCATACTCATTAAACATCTTATTGTCTTTCATTTTCTATATTGATTCATCATATCTATTCCACAGTTTTTCAAATTCTTGTGATATTCTTCGATTAATATAATTTTGATCAATTCTAGTATTAATTGATAAATTATCTCTAAAATTTGTTATACTTGTATTAGTACCTTGAACACTCTGATCTTCTTATAAAATTGGCCAATTTAAATAATTGTCATTTTGTAATTCATTCAATCTGTTACTCTCTTCATTGTTTCATATTGATTCATCTATTTTATCTATTAATCATTGGATTTGTAATGATATATTTGATTGGTAATTTTGATTTTCATTCATATGATTATATTTTGAATAATAATTCTGCATTCCTGAATTGTCATTATAGTCCCACAAATTAGAATTGTCATTCCAGTTATAATTATTTTGAGAATTAACATTAACTCCTTCCAAATCATGCTATGAAGAGTAATCATTAAACTCCATAGGTAAATAATCTCCTTTAACATAATTAGAATAATTATAATCCTCATAACTAGTCCCTGAAATAATCCCACAATCACCCCAATACGAGTTATATGAGTCCATTATGAAATTCAGAATTTAAATACAAGACTCTACTCTGGAATAGTAGTAAGATTGTGAAATAAAATTTAATAATAGTAAATGCAAGTAAATTCTATTGCAGCCCTAGCTAACACCAAAATAGCAAAAACAACACCATTACAGGAATTGAAGCAATCCTTAACAATGGCACCAAAAACTTGTTCCGCTTTTACACAACACTTGTAATTCAATTTTTATAAAAATTGTGTGTGCGAAATATTTTAATTCACCGCAAGTGCATGAGATTAGATATAGCTAGTGTGCAAGTACGAGTTTGTCCACAGGGATTAGTTTTGTGTGGTGTTTTGGTGAATTAGTGTATTCAATTAATGGAACAAATGATTAAATATCTTTTAAGCAATGTCATAGTTGCTCTGTTCCAATTAACTGCTAGGATGCTCTTTAAATACCTGTTGCATCGTACTTTCCAGAGAGTTCTGTCATTAACTTTTAATTTCTTCACCACTCAAAATATTTGGATTTTTAACTTAGTCTTTTAGTAAATGATGTGAATTTTATACTAAAATATTCTATCTAGTGAATTTTACTTCTAAACATTTAATTCTTCCAAACATCGCACCCTTACAATCGGCTACTGCTACCCCATACCTAGATTCCAGTGGGCCGACTGGTAGTCTCATCCGATCCTTGGTTTTGCATAACTGCTGTCAGGTAGAATCCTCCACTGTACCTGGATTCCGGTGGGCCGACCGGGTCTCACTCGGCCCTCGGTCCTTAGCGGTAACTGTCAGGTCTTTTTATCTCTCCTCTCCTCCCGTCGGGTTCACGTGGGTCCTCGCACCAGTGATCTCGTTTTATTTTCCCAGGAGGAGTAACGCTACCCCTCGATGCCCTGGTGAATCCTCCAGGATGAGGTTGTCGACATGGATCCTTGCTGACTTAGGCCAGGCTAACTAGTACGTTCCCTCTTGGAGCCGAAGAGAGGTTGGGACTACCTGAGCTGTCTAGGGGTGCCTAATACCTTCTTGAACTGCACCTTGAGTCATTTATCTAGCTTTCTCATTTTTGCAGGCACCATTCGTTTTTGCGATACTTCACGTTGTTATTTTATGTTTCCATGTTTTTATCCTTTTTTGATGGTGGATGAATCCTTCCCCATTAGGGTTTTCTCGTTTTCTACACAAAAACAAGGAGGAAACTTTCGTGTCATGAGCCATTCGCCTCACATGGCATTGCGCCTCACACAACCACTTCCTTTCTCTGTACCTCGGCTCATCTATTGGCCCTGTCGACGAAAGTTCATGGGTTTCTGGGTGATCACCGAACGAAAGTGAGAGTACAAATTTTTGGTGACTTCACTGGGTAGATTCGTGGTTTTCAGTTAAGTGGCTCAGACTCTTGTTCGTACGGCTCCCACAGTCAGTCTTTCCTTTTACTTTTTGTTTCTTTTTTTAGCATGCCTAGTGCACTTTCATACTCAAAAGTGTATTTTATGGATATTAATTCATGCGTTTTAATGAGTTTAGGTTACATTTTGCATTGAGTAATGATGATTACAAGGTTAAATATACTTTTGAGCATTATACACGTTTATTCACTTTAATGATGCATGAATTAAGTTTTAAGTCATGAATTATATTTGTGGTGATTACCTATTGAAAAGGGAATGAATGATTGATAATTGACTCTTTAGGGTGTTGGTAAAATGATTAATTCACAGAAAAAAATCATGATTTATGTCTAAGTGCAGAGTCTGCGGGTTGACCCGTTAAACCACGAACATACTTGTGGGTAAATTGGGTTACATGCGAGCCTGTGCCCTATTTATTCTATGCGATGAATTTCAGTGATGTAATAGCGATTAAAATTATAGTGAAGGTTTAAATATGGTGAATTATTTCTCCTGTAATGTGATGTGTTTCACGAAAGGTATTCCTTAATGAGTATTTGCAGGGAAATTCGATGAGTAATTGCAGGGAAATTCGTATAAGAGTAGAATTGAGAAATTTAATTTAGTTGAAGCTTAACCATGGAGAACGTGGACGGATAGGGTAAAGAAGTGCGCTTGCATGGAACAATCTCACACATTCAGATGTGCACCACGTCCTTGCTAACTACTAGCTTGTGAACTACCACTCCTTCAACCTATAAAATAGTCTCGAAGCTATGAAACTACTCCCCCCTTTCTTCTTCCTTGGAGCACCATTCACAGGGCATTCTCCATCTTCTC
>JAMKPZ010000823.1:0-10669 GCA_024699675.1 Amphibolis antarctica
TTTAAGTTTAATACATGTGAAGCATCTCCTTGTTAACATACATTAACAAGCATCTCCTTTGTTCATGCATATATGAACGAAGTTAACTTGTAACTTCATAGAGAAATTTCTACATGCCGCTTATATATTGCTATATATGTGTGGGATTGATTTGGTGGAAGAAACCATGAATGTAGAGTATATGTGCATTACAAGTACTAGCAAAAAGTTATCGCAACAATACATACATATATATATATATACAACGCAAAAATTCAAAGGAGAAATCTCTAGCATTTCCACATTCTCTTCAAAAATTCAAAAATCAAGTGTATGGGATATGGTGTACTCATTCTACAAACATTGCAATAGCTCACTTGTTACATTGAGCTAAGTGGGAAATGACCTATTTGCAAGACTCATTTGTCATACACTTATACGGCTCTGATACTATACTTCCACCTACATATATAAATGAGGAGTACATGCATGTACGTAATAAATAAGCAACGATTGGTGTGTAAGTGCTGCACTGAATAAGCTTCATTTGCATCAACTACAACATCCCCCATCCTTGTCAGCTTCCATTAATATACTTGTGTCCTCACATATATATATACACACACATATGTGTTCGTATGTGTGTGCATATGTTGACCCCATGCTTAAAAAAAAACTTAGGGGGGGATGGAGCCGGCTTGCCACCGGTAAGCCGCTTCAAGGAAGCGACACCCGGACCCCAAAAACCCACATTTGGTGAAAAGTTGGGGGGATGGCAAGCCGCTTCAAGGAAGCGGCACCCGGATCCCCAAAAACCCACATTTGGTGAAATGTTGTGGGGATGGAGCCGGCTTGCCGTCGGCAAGCCGCTTCAAGGAAGCCGCACCCGGATCCCAAAAACCCACATTTGGTGAAAATGACCGGGGGAACAGCCGGCTTCTGCCTGCCACGTAGCGGCTGCCGGTTGGCTACTCAAGAAGGCAAGCCAAATCAATCAGAAAATACGACGAGATTTAATCACGTAAATCTCACAAATCCGTTAATTACGTGGACCGCGTAATCAAGCCGGAATCACGCCGCCTTCCATCTTCGGGTGCCCCCAAAGAAGGAAGGAAACCCCTTATAAAAAGGGCGGCCCCCTACACCACCAAGGAAGGCTCGAAAATTGCTGGGAAGAGGTTGGATTTCCGGGAGAGAGGCTTGGATTTCCGGGAAGGAAGGTTGAAATTTCCTGAGCGAGGACTTCCGATCCCCGACGACACCTTTTCGCTGGGACCCCGACGCCTTTTCGCTGGGACCCCGACGCCTTTTCGCTGTGCCGAAGTGAGGACTTTCAATCCCCGTTGACGACGACGCCCCCACAGGTAGGCCCTTCCACCCTCGCCGTTTTACGTATGCTTTTTACTACGTTTTATTGAGCCCCGACTGTATAACGCCTTCCCTGTGCAAGGGGACAACCGGGGGACGGACCCAGGTATCATTCCTTTGGAAACACGTCCAAAGGTACCGGGAGCCGCCCTCCTCACCGGGTTAATCCACCGGGCCTGGTCGTGCTCAGTTTACGCGCGACCCTTCTATCGGGTCTTTTTATGTGGAAACTCAAAAGTTTCCCAACAAGCTTTACAAGTTTTTATCTGATCCCCACATGTCTTTTCCGGGATCTCGGAAAAATTCCTAGGATGACGTCGCCGGCAAGGAAGCCGGCGGTGGCCGTTCGAGTGTACAAACACGTACAACCCGACGGTGCCTGTTTCTTTCCCGGGAGGCATAAGTCTATCCTCTCGATGCCCCGGAAAGATTCCCGGGATGACGCTGCCGGTTGGCTACCCAAGAAGGCAAGCCAAATCAATCAGAAAATACGACAAGATTTAATCACGTAAATCTCGCAAATCCATTAATTATGTGGACCGCGTAATCAAGCCGGAATCACTTCGCCTTCCATCTTCGGGTGCCCCCAAAGAAGGAAGGAAACCCCTTATAAAAAGGGCGGCCCCCTACACCACCAAGGAAGGCTCGAAAATTGCTGGGAAGAGGTTGGATTTCCAAGAGAGAGGCTTGGATTTCCGGGAAGGAAGGCTGAAATTTCCTGAGCGAGGACTTCCGATCCCCGATGACACCTTTTCGCTGGGACCCCGATGCCTTTTCGCTGTGCCGGAGTGAGGACTTTCAATCCCCGTCGACGACGACGCCCCCACAGGTAGGCCCTTCCACCCTTGCCGTTTTACGTATGCTTTTTACTACGTTTTATCGAGCCCCGCCTGTATAACGCCTTCCTTGTGCAAGGGCACGACCGGGGGACGGACCCGGGTATCATTCCTTCGGAAACACGTCCAAAGGTACTAGGGGCGGCCCTCCTCACCGGGTTAATCCACCCGATCTGGTCGTGCTCAGTTTACGCGCGACCCTTCTGTCGGGTCTTTTTACGTGGAAACTCAAAAGTTTCCCAACAAGCTTTACAAGTTTTTATCCGATCCCCACATGTCTTTTCCGGGATCCTGGAAAAATTCCTAGGATGACGTCGCCGGCGATGGCCGTTCGAGTGTACAAACACGTACAACCTGACGGTGCCAGTTTCTTTCCCGGGAGGCATAAGTCTACCCTCTCGATGCCTCGGAAAGATTCCCGGGATGACGCTGTCGGCAAGGAAGCCGGTGGTGGCCGTCCAGGTGTACGAAACGTACAATTCGACGGTTTCCAATTTTTTTTCTGAAAAACGTAAGCCGCCGGCAGGCCGGTTCAAGGAACCGACTGCCGCTTCCCCAAAACCCCCATGAGTGCAAAGGGACGAGGGAAGCAGCTGGCTAGCCGCCGGCAGGCCGGTTCAAGGAACCGGCTGCCACTTCCTCAAAACCCCCATGGGTGCAAAGGGATGGGGGAAGCAGCCGGCTAGCCACCGACAGGCCGGTTCAAGGAACCGGCTGCTGCTTCCCCAAAACCCCCATGGGTGCAAAGGGGTGGGGGAAGCTGCTGGCTAGCCGCCGGCAAGCCGGTTCAAGGAACCGGCTGTCGCTTCCCCAAAACCCCCATGGGTGCAAAGGGATGGGGGAAGCAGTCAGCTAGCCGCCGATAGGCTGGTTCAAGGAACCGGCTGCCGCTTCCCCAAAACCCCCATGGGTGCAAAGGGATGGGGAAAGCAGCCAGCTAGCCGTCGGCAGGACGATTCAAGGAACCGGCTCCCGCTTCCCCAAAACCCCCATGGGTGCAAAGGGGTGGGGGAAGCAGCCGGCTAGCCGCTGGCAAGCCGGTTCAAGGAACCGGCTGCCGCTTCCCCAAAACCCCCATGGGTGCAAAAGGATGGGGGAAGCAGCCAGCTAGCCACCGACTGCCGCTTCCCCAAAACCCCCATGGGAGCAAAGGGATGGGGGAAGCAGCCGGCTAGCTGCCAGCAGGCCGGTTCAAGGAACCGACTGCCGCTTCTCCGAAACCTCCCATGGGTGCAAAAGGATGGGGGAAGCAGCCGGCTAGCTGCCGGCAAGCCGGTTGAAGGAACCGGCTGCCGCTTCCCCAAAACCCCCGATGGGTGCAAAAGGGTGGGGGAAGCAACCGGCTAGCCGCTGGCAAGCCGATTCAAGGAACCGGCTACTGCTTCCCCAAAACCCCCATGGGTGCAAAGGGACGGGGGAAGCAGCTGGCTAGCCGCCGGCAGGCCAGTTCAAGGAACCGGCCGCCGCTTCCCCAAAACCCCCCATGGGTGCAAAAGAAAATGGGAAACAGCCGACAAGATGCCGGCTGGCCGGTTCAAGGAACCGGCCCCCATTTCCCCAAATCCCCATGGGTACGTATGAAAGAGGGAAACAGCCGACATGCCGCCGGCTGGCCAGTTCAAGGAACCGGCCCCCGTTTCCCCAAACCCCCATGGGTACGTATGAAAGGGGGAAACAGCTGGCAAGCCCCTGGCTGGCCAGTTCAAGGAACCGACCCCCGTTTCCCAATGACCCCATGGCTGTGCAAATGGGTGGGGAAGGCAGCCAACCAGCCGCCGGTCAACCGGTACAAGTAGCCGGCTGCCGGCTCCCCAAAAACCCATCCTTTTCTCCCCTATTCAGCACCAGATCCAATATGGATCCCTGTTCCATTCAATTCCCATTTGTTTACTTGATTCTCGTTTATTTTCATCAGAAGGGATATGGTTATCCCTCTAAACACTCTGGAAAGTCTTCCAAGGTGAGGTCGTACGTGGCCGGATTGACTATCATGTTTTCCGTTTTAGAGCCGGAGAGAGGCCGAGAATGCCCAGGCTGTCCGGGGGTGCCTAACACCTTCCCCAACAGTACCCTGAGCCCCGTATCCAGTTCTCTCTTATTACACGAGTTTACGTGAATCCTGTGGTTTTATCGTTTCGATGATGGAAGGACACTTTCCCAACCGGTTTTCCTTGTTTTCTACCCAAAAATAAGGTGGCGACTCCGTTCAACGAGTCATCAACCGCACGTGGTGATGCGCTCACACAAACACCTTTCAATTCTCTATACCTCGGTCCATCCGCCGGTGGGGCCGGTGGAAACCTATGGGCTTCCAGGTGATAGCCAGATGAAAGAGAGGGTACAGCATATAATCCCTTGTATATATATATATAATATTTAAGATGGAATGTCTCAAATTATATATATACGCAGAAGCTTATACCCAATGTTTTATTAATTAAAGAGTGACTTAGCTTCTATGTACACTTATATTAGCTAGATTAATTTTGACTTTTAGTGGAAGTAGACTTGAATTAATAAATCAAGTAGATAATACAATATATATAAAGTAAGCTTGAATACTTATACGTTGTTAATTATCTTACCTTTTATGTATGATTGATTGTCTTACCTTTTATAAGTGTCTTACCTTTTATGTAAAAGTTTTTAACTATTGGTTGTATTTTTCCTTTTTTGACTTGTTAATGTTGGGCTTATATACCAAATGTTCATTTGTAACGATGTACGAAATTCATTAATCTTGTTTCCTTTTCTCATCATTCTCCTCTCTCACTTTCTTTTCTTTTACTTGTGTAAACATTAGTTGCTGCCTTCACCAACATCTCTGACGAATTTTTGGGGCCCAAATCGAGGTCAAAAAACTCAGATTTGGGAGCTCGTCGCCGGATTTTTGAAGCTCCTCGTCGGCACGCCTATCCTCTGTTTGCTTCGATTTTTGCGGGAAAGAAGGAGGTGATCTTGAGCATTCAAACATGAAAGGATTTACGTGGTTCCCCTTCACTTTGGGTACTCCATGGATGGGTCTCTTGGTGGGTTTCACTATTGGAGGTGGTGGGTACAAAGAGAAGAAGCAAGGAACAAAAGCTTCTTCTTCTAATCTCAATTTGGGCGAATTTGGGCTTTTATATTCAAGCCCCAAATTCCAACAATGCCCTTTAGTACATCAAGTTACAAATCAAGCAAAATACAAATAAGATGAAAGTCACATTCATTTCAAATCTCCACCTTGACTTCCATCAAGCTCCACCTATAACAAATGAGAGCCATCATGACCCATAAGAGTCAGCAGTAACTGTAGACGTTGAGTAAGCCCAAGCAATGCTTGAACTTGCTCTCCACAAATCTTTTGGTAAACATATCAACTGGGTTGTCTCAGGTGTTGATCTTTATCCTGTCTTCATTCCTGAGGAAGTGATACTTCACATCAATATGCTTTGTTCTATCATGAAAGACATTGTCCTTGGATAGACAAATAACACTGAGACTATCACAGTAGATGTTTGCTTTATCTGTGTGCCAACACAAATCTCCTAACAATCCTTTCATCCAGATTCCTTCCTTAGCAGCTTCTGTTAAAGCCACATATTCAACCTCAGTAGTAGACAGCGCTACAGTAGGCTGAAGAGTTGATTTCCAACTCACTATGGAACCTGCAAATGTGAAAACATAGCCTGACAAAGATATTCTTTTATCAACATCCCCTACAAAGTCAGAATCTGCATAACCTGCCATAGTACAATTCTGATATGCAGTATATAATAAACCAATGTCAAAAGTTCCTTTCAAGTACCTGAATATCCTTTTCACAGCTTTCCAATGTTCCCTGGCCAGATTGGACATGAACCTGCTAACAACACTTAAAGGATATGCTAAATCAGGCCTGGTACAAACCATTGCATACATTAAGCTACCAACTGCCTGAGAGTAAGGAACTTTCAGCATATCTAATTTATCTACTTCAGATTCAGGACACATAGCTGAGGATAATTTCAAATTCCTGTCATATGGTGTGCCAATAGCTTTACAAGAAGCCATGCCAAATCTATTAAGGATCTTTTCAACATACTTTTGTTGATTTAAAAATAGCTTACCAGAATTCCTGTCACGCTTGATTTCCATCCCAAGAATTCTGCCAGCTAGACCAAGATCCTTCATTTCAAATTCAGATTTTAATCTGCCCTTCAACTCCTAAATAACATCAATATTCTTTGCAACTATGAGAATATCGTCAACATACAAAAGCAGATAAATATGTGTGTTATCATCAAGAGTTCTAACATACACACATGGATCATAATAGCTGCGCTTAAAACCAACTTTGGTAATGAATGCATCAAATCTCTTGTATCATTGTCGTGGTGACTGCTTAAGTCCATAAAGAGACTTATTCAACTTGCACACCCAATCATCTTTATTCTGTACCACGAAACCTATTGGTTGCTCCATCCAGATATCTTCATCTAAATCACCTTGCAGGAAGGTCTTCTTTACATCAAATTGTTCTAATTCGAGATTCTATGCTATAACAACAGACAAAAGCACTCTAATGGATGTATGATGTACAATAGGAGCAAATACCTCATTGTAATCAATTCCTTCTTGCTGTGAATAGCCTTTGGCAACTAACCTTGCCTTGTGCTGCACCTCAGTGTTGCCTTGAGTCCCAACTTTCTTCTTATAGACCCATTTGCAACCTACAATATTCTTGTTCTTTGGACATTTCACAAGCTCCCAAGTTTTGTTTTTATGGAGGGATTGCAATTCTTCCTCAATTGCAGTCATCTAAAGGCCAGCATCAGAACATTTCAATGCAGCTTCAGAAGTAGGTGGATCAACAGAATCCTCCACCTCTTCTACTACCTGTAAGGCAAAAGCAACCAAATTTTCATAGCCATACCTAATAGGAGGTCTAATGTCCCTTCTAGGACATTCTTTGCCAATGGTTCTTGGTGGTGGTTTCTCCACCTCTTCGCCCTCAACTGCATTTTCCTGAATACCTGATGAGTTATCTTTTGGTTCAACTTGATAAGTATTACCAGGATGCTGTGTATATAACTCCACCTGTTCAGGAGTAGTATTCTCAACTTCTGGTGATGCTATTTCCAATTCTTCTGTAGTCTACAACAAAGCATTTTCATCAAAAGTGACATCACGACTATATATCACATTACTTGATGCAATGTCATAAATTCTGTATCCTTTTACTCCAGTACCATATCCAACAAATATGCCTTTCTTGGCTCGAGGCTCCAACTTCCCATTGTTCACATGGTAGTAAGTTGGACATCCAAAAATATTGAACTAGGAGTAATTTGCAGACCTGTTCTTCCACAATTCAAATGGTATCTTACCATCTATAGCATTAAAAGAAGACTTGTTAACTAGAAAGGAAGCGGTGTTAATAGCCTCTGCCCAAAAGTTCTTGCTAAAACCTGCATTGGATAGCATGCACCTGGCCTTTTCAAGGAGTGTCCTATTTAATCTCTTTGCCACTCCATTCTGTTGAGGGGTATGTTTGACAATATAATGTCTGGTAATTCCTGTATCTTTACAAAATTTATTAAACTCTTGAGAACAAAACTCAAGACCATTATCTGTCCTCAAGTATTTGACCTTTCTATCAGTTTGATTTTCTACTTGAGCTTTCCAATGCTTAAAACTTTCAAAAGCATCACTCTTATGTTTCAAGAAGAAAACCCAATTCATGCGAGAGTAGTCATCAATAATATAAAGGAAATACCCTGATCCTCCATGAGAGGACTGTCGTGCAGGTCCCCAACAATCAGCATGTATATAGTCTAATACTCCCTTTGAACTGTGCTAACCTTTGCCAAAAGACACCCTTTTCTGCTTGCCATATACACAATGTTTACACATATCAATGCAAACTACCTTGTGTCCTTCAAACCTGCCTAGACTACTTAGTCTCTGCATCCCTTTCTGTTCCAAATGACCCATTCTTGAGTGCCATATAACAGACTGATGCTCTTGATTTGATGTAGCTACTACAGCTGAACCAGAAATAGGTGTGCCCTATAAAATGTATAAGGGGCCAAATTTGACACCCTTCATTACAACCAATGAACCTTTCACAACACTAATCTTTCCTCCTCCACCTGAATATCTTTAACCCTTAGAATCAAGGGCCATAAGAGAAATCAGGTTCTTACTTACTTTTGGAACGTGCCAAACATCTTCCAAAACTCTAATCATGCCATCTTGCATCTTGAACTTGATAGTGCCAACACCTACTCTGGAGCATACATTGTCATTGGCCAAGGTCACTTGGCCATCCTCCACCTGCTCATATGTGTCAAAGTACTCCCTGCACAGAGTCATATGATAGGATGCTTCTAAGTCCATGATCCATTGATCACCTGAATAAGTACTACAACAAACTATAAGAGAAAAATCACCATCAGATGTAGAATCTGTTTCTGCCACTGCAGCCTTTCCTTTGTTCTTCAACTTGGGACAGTTTGTTTTCCAGTGTCCCTTCTCCTTACAGTAATTGCAAGTATCCTTCGAGTACTTGCTTTTGGAGTTGCTCCTGTTTCTATTCTTATTACCCCCTTTCCACTGGCTTCTACTTCTGTTCTCTTGCTGATGAGTTGTGAGGCTAGAACCACTTGCCTCATTACTGCCATGCTATACCAAGTGTCTCAGCTCTCTCGAATGAAAGCTAGATCTCACTTCTTCCAGTGTAATGGAATCTCTTCCAACTACACAAGACTGAACAAAATTCTCATAATTGAGAGGAAGTGAGGAAAGCAAGATGAGAGCTGCATCTTCATCTTCAATGGTAACACCTGTGTTCTTGAGTTCTATCAGAATGGAATTCAACTAATCTAAATGTTGCTTAAGTGGTGTACCTTCCTTCATTTTTAGTGAGAACAATCTTTGCTTTAACAATAACTTGTTTGTTAAAGACTTAGTCATGTATAATGACTCTAATTTCTACCAAAGACTAGAGGACGGTGTTTCATCTGCAACTTCTATGATTACTTCATCTGACAAGCACAGTAAAATGGTGGAGTGAGCCTTCTCTTCCTGTAGTCCAAATTTAGTAGAATCTCTATCTAATGTGGCGGCCTTATTTAAAGGTGCCCAAATGCCCTGTTGTTTCAAAAGTGCTCTCATTTTTATTTGCCACAGACTAAAACTGTTTCTGCCATCAAACTTATCTATTTTCATGCCAAGAGTTGCCATCTCAAAAATGTGATTTTAAATAGCAATAATCACATAAAATTTACAAACACACCTTCACAAATTTCTAATTTTAGAAATTTTCCAAAAATGCAAAAATGTGTTCGATTTGCTTCAACTTTCAACAAACCCCCAAAAACTGATTTCAAACTTGTTGAACTCGGATTAGGCAAATATCAAACACATCCAAAAATTCAAAATTTGGCACAAGATTTGATTCTCAACACGTATTCAAAAATCTCAACTACTTTGCAACAAAAAATCGGTCGACAAAAAGGAACAACGAAAATTTCAACATGGATGCCAAAAATCAAAACCTTGGATTTGCCTTCACGAAAAATTCCCCAAAAATTTCAGAAGCTTCAAAACAATGTGTGGAAGGTTCGGGAGGCTTACAAACCCATTTCACCAAGTGAAATGGAAGATACGATGATTTTGGTGTTTTAGGGTTCCGGTGGCGGTGGTGGCGGCGGCGGCGGCGACGGAGCTGCAACTTTCAGCCCAAAATACAGATTCAAATCTGGTTTTTGATCTCTAAAATTGCTCTGGTAGCACTTGTTGTGCTTCCACAAACAAAAGCCCTATGATTTCGGAAGAAATCAGCGCCCAAATCGAGGTTGAAAAACTCAGATTTGGGAGCTCGTCGTCGGATTTCTAAAGCTCCTCGCCGGCGCGCCTAGCCTCTGTTTGCTTTGATTTTTGTGGGGAAGAAGGAGGTGATCTTTAGCATTCAAACACAAAAGGATTTATGTGGTTCCCCTTCACTTAGGGTACTCCACGGATGACTCTCTTGGTGGGTTTCACTATTGGAGGTGGTGGGTACAAAGAGAAGAAGTAAGGAACAAAAGCTTCTTCTTCTAATCTCAATTTGGGCGAATTTGGGCTTTTATACTCAAGCCCCAAATTCCAACAATGCCCTTTAGTACATCAAATTACAAATTAAGCAAAATACAAACAAGATGAAAGTCACATTCTTTTCACTTATTACATTTACGTTAGTTATAAATAGAAAGCATCAAAACTCTTATATTCATCAACATTTTAATTCTCCTCTTTTCTTCAAGAAAAAAGCATGTAATAGTGAAGGCAAAGGGGGATCAATGGCTCCTAAGCCCATTTTTGTGATTACTATTCTCTTGTTGGTTGTCATATTTGCCACTTTTGAGGTGTTGGTGAAAGCACAGGAGGATATTCATAGAGAAACCACAAGTCATCACAAGATATTTAATCTTTTGTTGATTCGATCCTCTTGTTGCTAACTACTTTTATTGTATTTAGTA
>JAMKPZ010000824.1:0-13112 GCA_024699675.1 Amphibolis antarctica
AAGAAAACACAATTGCCAGCTCCTTGAAAACAATAATGAGACGTATGGATCTGGTTGCTAACCGACCCGCCGCCACCATTCCGGTAAGAAAACCCAGTTTCCGGCTCCCCGAAAACCATACTTAGACGTATGGATCGGGTCGCTAACCGGCCCACCACCGGCAATCCTGTAAGAAAAGTCGGTTACCGGCTCCTCGAAAACAATACAGAGACGTATGGATCGGGTTGCTAACTGGCCTGCCGCCACCATTCCGGTAAGAAAACCCGGTTGCCGGCTCCCCGAAAACCATACTTAGACGTATGGATCGGGTCGCTAACCGGCCCACCACCAGCAATCCTGTAAGAAAACCTGGTTACCGGCTCCTCGAAAACAATACAGAGACGTATGGAACGGGTTGCTGACCGATCTGCCGCCAGCAAATCGGAAAGAAAACCAGGTTGTCGGCTCCCCGAGAACCATACTTAGACGTATGGATCGGGTCGCTAACTGGCCCACCGCCGACAATACTGTAAGAAAACACAGTTGCCAGCTCCTTGAAAACAATAATGAGACGTATGGATCTGGTTGCTAACCGACCCACCGCCACCATTCCGGTAAGAAAACCCAGTTGCCGGCTCCCCGAAAACCATACTTAGACGTATGGATCGTGTCGCTAACCGGCCCACCACCGGCAATCCTGTAAGAAAAGTCGGTTACCGGCTCCTCGAAAACAATACAGAGACGTATGGAACAGGTTGCTGACCGGTCTGCCGCCAGTAAACCAGAAAGAAAACCAGGTTGCCGGCTCCCCGAGAACCATACTTAGACGTATGGATCGGGTCGCTAACTTGCCCGCCGCCGGCCATCCTGTAAGAAAATCCAGTTGCCGGCTCCTTGAAAACAATAATGAGACGTATGGATCTGGTTGCTAAGCGACCCGCCGCCAGCAATCCGGAAAGAAAACCAAGTTGCCGGCTCCACGAGAACCATACTTAGACGTATGGATCGGGTCGCTAACCGGCCTGCCGCTGGCAATCCTGTAAGAAAACCCGGTTGTCAGCTCGTCGAAAACAATACAGAGACGTATGGATCAGGTTGCTAACCGGCCCGCCGCTAGCGATGCGGAAAGAAAACCCGGTTGCCGGCTCCTTGAGAACCATACTTAGACGTATGGATCGGGTCGCTAACCGGCCCGCCGCCGGTAATCTCGTAAGAAAGGCCTGTTGTCAGTTACCCGAAAACCATACTTAGACGTATGGATAGGTACGCTAACAGGCTCGCCGCCAGCAATTCGGTAAGAAAACCCGGTTGCCACCTCCCCGAAAACCATAATTAGACATATGGATCGGGTGGCGAACCGGCCTGCCGCGGGCAATCCGGTAAGAAAACTCGGTTGCCAGCTCCCCGAAAACCATTCTTAGATGTATGGATCGGGTGGCTAACCGGCCCGTCGCCGACAATCCGGTAAGAAAACCCATTTGCCGGCTCCCCCAAAACCATACTTAGACGTATGGATCGGGTGGCTAACCGACCCACCACCAGCAATCCGGTAAGGGAACTTGGCGACTGGCTCCCCGAAAACCATACATAGACGTATGGATTGGGTGGCTAACCGGCCCGCCGCAGGCAATCTGGTAGGAAAACCCGATTGCCGGCACCCCGAAAGCCATACTTAGACGTCTGGATTGGGTCGCTAACCGGCCCGCTGCAGGCAATCTGGTTAGAAAACTCGGTTGCCGGCTCGCAGAAAACCATACTCAGATGTATGGATCGGGTGGCTAATCGGCACGCTGCCGGCAATCCAGTAAAAAAACCTAGTTGCCGGCTCCCCAAAAACCATACTTAGACGTATGGATCGGGTGGCTAACCATCCCACCGATAGCAATGCGTTAAGGAAACCCGGCTGCTGGCTCCCCGAAAACCATACTTAGTGGTAAGGATCGGGTGGCAAACCGGCCGGTCGCCGGTAATCCTGTAGGAAAACCAGATTGCCTACACCCCGAAAGCCATACTTAGACGTCTGGATCAGGTCACTAACCGGCCTGCTGCCGGCAATTCGATAAGAAAACCTGGTTGCTGGTTTTCCGAAAACCATATTTAGACGTATCTATCGGTCGCTAACTGGTTCCTTGAAAACCAGACTTAGCCATATGGATCGGGTGGCTAACCAGCCCGGCTTTGGCAATCCGCTAAGAAAACCCGGTTGCCAGCTCCCTAAAAAAGATACTAAGACGTTTGGATCGAGTGCCTAACCGGCCTGCCGCCGGCAATCCGGTAAGAAAACCCGGTTTCCCGCTCCCCTAAAACTATACTTAGACGTTTGGATCTGGTGGTTATCCGGCCCGCCGTAGGCAATCCGGTTAGAAAACCTGGTCGTCAACTTCCCGAAAACAAAACTTAGACATATGCATCGGGTGGGTAACCGGCCCGCCGCAGGGAATCCGATAAGAAAACCCGTTTGTCGGCTCCCCGAAAAACAAAATTGAACGTTTGCATCGGGTGGCTAAACGGCCCGCCACCGGCAATCCGGTAAGAAAACCCTGTTGCCAGATCCCTAAAAACCTTAATTAGACGTATGGATCGGGTGGCAAACTGGCCCGCCTCCGGCAATTCGGTAAGAAAACCCGGTTGCCGGCTCCCCGAAAACCATATTTAGACGTATGGATCGGGTGGCTAACTCTCCCGCCACTAGCAATCTGGTATGGAAATCTGGTTGCCGGCTCCTCGAAAAAAATACTAAAACGTATGGATCGGGTGGCTAACCGGCCCGCCGCCATCAATCCGGTAAGAAAACCCAGTTGCAACCTCCTCGAAACAATACTTAGACGTACGGATCAGGTGGCTAACCTGCCCGCCGCCGGGAATCCGGTAAGAAAACCCAGTTGCAAGCTCCCCGAAACTATACTTAGACGTATGGATTGGGTGGCTAACCGGCCCACCGCCGGTAATCCGGTAAGAAAACCCGGTTGCCGGTTCACCGAAATCCTCACTTAGACGTATGGATCGGGTGGCTAACCGCCCACCGCCAGCAATTTGGTAAGAAAACCTGGTTGCCAGCTCGCCGAAAACCATACCTTGACGTATGGATTGGGTAGCTAACTTGCCTACCGCCGGCAATCCAGTAAGAAAACCCGATTGCCGGCTCCTCGAAAACAATACTTAGACATATGGATCGGGTCGCTAACCGGCCCGCCGCTGGCAATCCGGTAAGAAAACCCAATTTCCGGCTCCCCGAAAACCATACTTTGACATATGGATCTGGTGGCTAACCGGCCCACCGCCGGTAATCCGGTAATAAAACCCGGTTGCCGGCTCACCGAAAAACACAGTTATACGTTTGGATCGGGTGGCTAACTGGCCGCCGCCGGCAATCCGGTAAGGAAAATCGATTGCCGGCTCCCCAAAAACCATACTTAAATGTTTGGATCGGGTGGCTAACCGGCCGACCGCCGGCAATTAGGTAGGAAAACCCGTTTGCAAGCTCCTCGAAACCATACATAGACGTATGGATCGGGTGGCTAACCGGCCCACCGCCGGTAATCCGGTAAGAAAACCCGGTTGCCGGTTCCCAGAAAACCACACTTAGACGTATGCATCGGGTGGCTAACCGGCCCACCGCCGGCAATCCGGTAAGAAAACCCGGTTGCCAGCTCCCCGAAAAACATACTTAGGCATATGGATCGGGTCGCTAACCGGCTCGCCGCCGTCAATCCAGTAAGAAAACCCAGTTTCCGGCTCCCCGAAAACCTTACTTTTACATATGGATCGGGTGGCTAACCGGCCCGCAACCGGCAATATGGTAAGAAAACTTGGTTGCCGGCTCCTCTAAAACAATACTTAGACGTATGGATCGGGTTGCTACCCGGCCCACTGCCGGTAATCAGGTAAGAAAACCTGGTTGCCGGTTCACCGAAAACTCCACTTAGACGTATGGATCCGGTGGCTAACCTACCTACCGCCGGCAATTCGATAAGAAAACCTGGTAGCCAGCTCTCCGAAAACCATAATTTGACGTATGGATCGGGTAGCTAACCGGCCAGCCGCCGGCTATCTGGTAAGAAAACCCAGTTTTCGGCTCCCCGAAAACCATACTTAGACGTACGGATCGGGTCGCTAACTAGCCTCGCTGCCGGCAATCCGTTAAGAAAACCTGGTTGCCGGCTCCCCGATAACCATACTTGGACGAATGGATCGTGTTGCTAACCGGCCCGCCGCTGGCAATTATGTAAGAAAACCCGGTTGCCGACTCCTCGGAAACCATACTTAGACGTATTGATTGGGTCGCAAACCGGCCCGCCGCCGGCAATCCGGTTAGAAAACCCAGTTGCCGGCTCCCCGAAAACCATGTTTAGACGTATGAATCGTGTACTTAACCGGCTCACCGCCGGCAATCTGGTAAGAAAACCCGGTTGCCGGCACCTCAAAAACCATTATTAGACCTATAGAACGGGTGGCTAACTGGCCCATCACGGCAATCCCGTAAGAAAACCCGGTTCCCGGCTCCCCAATTAACGTACTTAGATGTATGGATACGGTGGCTAATCGGCAAGCCGCCGGCAATCCAGTAAGAAAGCCCGGTTACCGGCTCCTCAAAAACAATACAGAGGCACATGGATCGGGTTGCTAACTGGCCCGCCGCCACCATTCCGGTAAGAAAACCCGGTTGCCGGCTCCCCAAAAACCATACTTAGACGTATGGATCGGGTCGCTAACCGGCCCACCACTGGCAACCCTGTAAGAAAACTCGGTTACCGGCTCCTCGAAAATAATACAGAGACGTATGGAACAGGTTGCTGACCGGTCTGCCGCCTGCAAATCGGAAAGAAAACCAGGTTGCCGGCTCCCCGAGAACCATACTTAGACGTATGGATCGGGTCGCTAACTAGCCCGCCACCGGCAATCCTGTAAGAAAACCCAGTTGCCGGCTCCTTGAAAACAATAATGAGACGTATGGATCTGGTTGATAACCGACCCGCCGCCACCATTCCGGTAAGAAAACCCGGTTGCCGGCTCCCCGAAAACCATACTTAGACGTATGGATCGGGTCGCTAACCGGCCCACCACTGGCAATCCTGTAAGAAAAGTCGGTTACCGGCTCCTCGAAAACAATACAGAGACATATGGAACGGGTTGGTGACCGGTCTACCGCTAGTAAACCAGAAAGAAAACCAGGTTGCCGGCTCCCCGAGAACCATACTTAGACGTATGGATCGGGTCGCTAATTGGCCCGCCGCCGGCAATCTTGCAAGAAAATCCAATTGCCGGCTCCTTGAAAACAATAATGAGACGTATGGATCTGGTTGCTAAGCGACCCGCCGCCAGCAATTCGGAAAGAAAACCAAGTTGCCGGCTCCACGAGAACCATACTTAGACGTATGGATCGGGTCGCTAACCGGCCCGCCGATGGCAATCCTGTAAGAAAACCCGGTTGTCGGCTCATCGTAAACAATAAAGAGATGTATGGATGGGTTGCTAACTGGCCCGCCGCTAGCAATCCAAAAAGAAAACCCGGTTGCCGGCTCCCCGAGAACCATACTGAGACGTATGGATCGTGTCACTAACCGGCCCGCCTCCGGCAATCCCGTAAGAAAGCCCTGTTGTCGGTTACCCGAAAACCATACTTAGACGTATGGATAGGTTCGGTAACCGGCTCGCCGCCGGCAATTCAGTAAGAAAACCCGGTTGCCACCTCCCCGAAAACCATAATTAGACATATGGATCGGGTGGCGAACCGGCCCGCCGCGGGCAATCCGGTAAGAAAACTCAGTTGCCAGCTCCCCGAAAACCATTCTTAGATGTTTGGATCGGGTGGCTAACCGGCCCGCCGCCGACAATCCGGTAAGAAAACCCATTTGCCGGCTGCCCCAAAACCATACTTAGACGTATGGATTGGGTGGCTAACCGACTCGCCACCAGCAATCCGGTAAGGGAACTTGGCGGCCGGCTCCCCGAAAACCATACATAGACGTATGGATCGGGTGGCTAACCGGCCCGCTGCAGGCAATCCGGTAGGAAAACCCGATTGCCGGCACCCCGAAAGCCATACTTAGACGTCTGGATCGGGTCGCTAACCGGCCCGCTGCGGGCAATCAGTTAAGAAAACTCGATTGCCGGCTCCTCGAAAACCATACTCAGATGTATGGATCGGGTGGCTAATCGGCCTGCTGTCGGCAATCCAGTAAGAAAACCCAGTTGCCGGCTCCCCAAAAACCATACTTAAACGTATGGATCGGGTGGCTAACCATCCCACCGACAGCAATCCGTTAAGGAAACCCGGCTGCCGGCTCCCCGAAAACCATACTCGGTGGTAAGGATCGGGTGGCAAACTGGACCGTCGCCGGCAATCCTGTAGGAAAACCAGATTGCCTGCACCCCGAAAGCCATACTTAGACGTCTAGATCAGGTCGCTAACCGGCCCGCTGCCGGCAATCCGATAAGAAAACCTGGTTGCTGGTTTTCCGAAAACCATATTTAGACGTATGGATCGGTCGCTAATTGGCTCCTTGAAAACCAGACTTAGCCGTATGGATCGGGTGGCTAACCAGCCCGGCTTCGGCAATCCGCTAAGAAAACCCAGTTGCCAGCTCCCTGAAAAAGATACTAAGACGTATGGATCGGGTGCCTAACCGGCCTGCCGCCGGCAATCCGGTAAGAAAACCCGGTTGCCCGCTCCCCTAAAACTATACTTAGACGTTTGGATCGGGTGGCTATCCGGCCCGCCGTAGGCAATCTGGTTAGAAAACCTGGTCGTCAACTTCCCGAAAACAAAACCTAGACGTATGCATCGGGTGGCTAACCGGCCCGCCGCAGGGAATCCAATAAGAAAACCCGTTTGTCGGCTCCCCGAAAAACAAAATCGAACGTATGCATCGGGTGGCTAATCGGCTCGCCCCCGGCAATCCGGTAAGAAAACCTGGTTGCCGTCACCCCAAAAATCATATTTAGACGTATGGATCGGGTCGCTAGCCGGCCCACCGTCGGTAATCTTGTAAGAAAACCCGGTTACCGGTTCTCCGAAAACCATACTTAGACTTATGGATCGGGTCGCTAACCAGCTCACCGGCGGTAATCCGGTAAGAAAACCCTGTTGCCGGCTCCCTAAAAACCTTAATTAGACGTATGGATTGGGTGGCAAACCGGCCCGCCGCCGGCAATTCGATAAGAAAACCCGGTTGCCGGCTCCCCGAAAACCATACTTAGACGTATGGATCGGGTGGCTAACTCTCTCGCCACCGGCAATCCGGTATGGAAAACTGGTTGCTGGCTCCTCGAAAAAAATACTAAAATGTATGGATCGGGTGGCTAACCGGCCCACCGCCGGCAATCCGGTAAGAAAACCTAGTTGCAACCTCCCCGAAACAATACTTAGACGTACGGATCCGGTGGCTAACCTGCCCGCCACCGGCAATCCGGTAAGAAAACCCAGTTGCAAGCTCCCCGAAACTATACTTAGACGTATGGATCGGGTGGCTAAGCGGCCCACCGCCGGTAATCCGGTAAGAAACCCCGGTTGCCGGTTCTCCGAAATCCTCACTTAGACGTATGGATCGGGTGGCTAACCGGCCCACTGCCGGTAATTTGGTAAGAAAACCTGGTTGCCAGCTCGCCGAAAACCATACCTTGACATATGGATGGGGTAGCTAACTTGCCAGCTGCCGGCAATCCAGTAAGAAAACCCGGTTTCCGGCTCCTCGAAAACAATACTTAGACATATGGATTGGGTCGCTAACCGGCCCGCCGCTGGCAATCTGGTAAGAAAACCCGATTTCCGGCTCCCGGAAAACCATACTTTGACATATGGATCTGGTGGCTAACCGGCCCACCGCCGGCAATCCGGTAAGAAAACCCGGTTGCCGGCTCCTCGAAAACAATACTTAGACGCATGGATCGGGTTGCTAACTGGCCCACCACCGGCAATTCGGTAAGAAAACCCGGTTGCCCGCTCCCCGAAAACCATAGTTAGACGAATGGATCGGGTCGCTAATCGGCCCGTCGCCGGTAATCCGGTAAGAAAACCCGGTTGCCGGTTCACCGAAAACCACACTTAGACGTTTGGATCGGGTGGCTAACTGGCCGCCGCCGATAATCCGGTAAGGAAAATCGGTTGCCGACTCCCCGAAAACCATACTTAAATGTTTGGATCGGGTGGCTAACCGGCCCGCCGCCGGTAATCAGGTAGGAAAACCCGGTTGCAAGCTCCTCAAAACCATACATAGACGTATGGATCGGGTGGCTAACCGGCCCACCGCCGGTAATCCGGTAAGAAAACCTGGTTGCCGGTTCCCAGAAAACCACACTTAGACGTATGCATCGGGTGGCTAACCGGCCCACCGCCGGCAATCCGGTAAGAAAACCCGGTTGCCAGCTCCCCGAAAACCATACTTAGATGTATGGATCGGGTCGCTAACCGGCCCACCACCGGTAATCCTGTAAGAAAAGTCGGTTACTGGCTCCTCGAAAACAATACAGAGACGTATGGAACTGGTTGCTGACCGGTCTGCCGCCAGTAAACCAGAAAGAAAACCAGGTTGCCGGCTCCCCGAGAACCATACTTAGACGTATGGATCGGGTCGCTAACTGGCCGGCCGCTGGCAATCCTGTAAGAAAATCCAGTTGCCGGCTCCTTGAAAACAATAATGAGACGTATGGATCTGGTTGCTAAGCGACCCGACGCCAGCAATCCGGAAAAAAAACCAAGTTGCCGGCTCCACGAGAACCATACTTAGATGTATGGATCGGGTCGCTAACCGGCCCGCCGCTGGCAATCATATAAGAAAACCCGGTTGTCGGCTCGTCGAAAACAATACAGAGACGTATGGATCGGGTTGCTAACCGGCCCGCCGCTAGCATTCCTGAAAGAAAACCCGGTTGCCGGCTCCCCGTGAACCATACTTAGACGTATGGATCGGGTCGCTAACCGGCCCGCCGCTGGTAATCCCATAAGAAAGCCCTGTTGTCGGTTACCCGAAAACCATACTTAGACGTATGGATAGGTTCGCTAACCGGCTCGCCGCTGGCAATTCGGTAAGAAAACCCGGTTGCCACCTCCCCGAAAACCATAATTAGACATATGGATCGGGTGGCGAACCGGCCCACTGCGGGCAATCCGTTAAGAAAACTCGGTTGCCAGCTCCCCGAAAACCATTCTTAGATGTATGGATCGGGTGGCTAACTGGCCCGCCGCCGACAATCCGGTAAGAAAACCCATTTGCCGGCTCCCCCAAAACCATACTTAGACGTATGGATCAGGTGGCTAACCGACCCGCCACAAGCAATCTGGTAAGGGAACTTGGCGGCCGGCTCCCCGAAAACCATACATAGACGTATGGATCGGGTGGCTAACCGGCCTGCCGCAGGCATTCTGGTAGGAAAACCCGATTGCCGGCACCCCGAAAGCCATACTTAGATGTCTGGATCGGGTCGCTAACCAGCCCGCTGCGGGCAATCTGGTAAGAAAACTCGGTTGCCGGCTCCCCGAAAATCATACTCAGATGTATGGATCGGGTGGCTAATCGGCCCGCTGCCGGCAATCCGGTAAGAAAACCCAATTGCCGACACCCCAAAAACCATACTTAGACGTATGGATCGGGTGGCTAATCGTCCCACCGACAGCAATGCGTTAAGGAAACCCGGCTGCCGGCTCCCCGAAAACCAAACTTGGTGGTAAGGATCAGGTGGCAAACCGGCCCGTCGCCGGCAATCCTGTAGGAAAACCAGATTGCCTGCACCCCGAAAGCCATACTTAGACGTCTGGATCAGGTCGCTAACCGGCCCGCTGCCGGCAATCCGATAAGAAAACCTGGTTGCTGGTTTTCCGAAAACCATATTTAGACGTATGGATCGGTCGCTAACTGGCTCCTTGAAAACCAGACTTAGCCATATGGATCGGGTGACTAACCAGCCCGGCTTCGGCAATCCGCTAAGAAAACCCGGTTGCCAGCTCCCTGAAAAAGATACTAAGACGTATGGATCGGGTGCCTAACCGGCTTGCCGCCGGTAATCCGGTAAGAAAAGCCGGTTGCCCGCTCCCCTAAAACTATACTTAGACGTTTGGATCGGGTGGCTATCCGACCCGCCGTAGGCAATCCGGTTAGAAAACCTGGTCGTCAACTTCCCAAAAACAAAACTTAGAGGTATGCATCGGGTGGCTAACCGGCCCGCCGCAGGGAATCCGATAAGAAAACCCGTTTGCCGGCTCCCCGAAAAACAAAATTGAACGTATGCATCAGGTGGCTAACCGGCCCGCCACCGGCAATCCGGTAAGAAAACCCGGTTGCCGTCACCCCAAAAACCATATTTAGACGTATGGATCGGGTCGCTAGCCGGCCCGCCGTCTGTAATCCTGTAAGAAAACCCGGTTACCGGTTCTCCGAAAACCATACTTAGACTTATGGATCGGGTCACTAACCGGCTCACCGGCGGTAATCCGATAAGAAAACCCTGTTGCCGGCTCCCTAAAAACCTTAATTAGACGTATGGATCGGGTGGCAAACCGTTCCGTCGCCGGCAATTCGGTAAGGAAACCCGATTGTTGGCTCCCCGAAAACCATACTTAGACGTATGGATCGGGTTGCTAACTCTCCCGCCACCGGCAATCCGGTATGGAAAATTGGTTGCCAGCTCCTCGAAAAAAATACTAAAACGTATGGATCGGGTGGCTAACCGGCCCGCCGCCGGCAATCCGGTAAGAAAACCCAGTTGCAACCTCCCCGAAACAATACTTAGACGTACGTATCCGGTGGCTAACCTGCCCGCCGCCGGCAATCCGGTAAGAAAACCCAGTTGCAAGCTCCCCGAAACTATACTTAGACGTATGGATCGGGTGGCTAATCGGCCCACCGCCGGTAATCCGGTAAGAAAACCCGGTTGCCGGTTCACCGAAATCCTCACTTAGACGTATGGATCGGGTGGCTAACCGGCCCACCGCCGGTAATTTGGTAAGAAAACCCAGTTGCCAGCTCGCCGAAAACCATACCTTGACGTATGGATTGGGTAGCTAACTTGCTAGCCGCTGGCAATCCAGTAACAAAACCCGGTTGCCGGCTCCTCGAAAACAATACTTAGACATATCGATCGGGACGCTAACCGGCCCGCCGCAGGCAATCCGGTAAGAAAACCCGATTTCCGGCTCCCCGAAAACCATACTTTGACATATGGATCTGGTGGCTAACCGGCTCACCGCAGGCAATCTGGTAAGAAAACCCGGTTGCCGGCTCCTCGAAAACATTACTTAGATGCATGGATCGGGTTGCTAACTGGCCCACCGCCGGCAATTCGGTAAGAAAACCTGGTTGCCCGCTCCCCGAAAACCGTAGTTAGACGAATGGATCGGGTCACTAACCGGCCCGTCGCCGATAATCCGGTAAGGAAACCCGGTTGCCGGTTCACCGAAAACCACACTTAGACGTTTGGATCGGGTGGCTAACTGGCCGCCGCCGGTAATTCGGTAAGGAAAATCGGTTGCCGGCTCCCCGAAAGCCATACTTAAATGTTTGGATCGGGTGCTAACCGGCCCGCCGCCGGCAATCAGGTAGGAAAACCCAGTTGCAAGCTCCTCGAAACCATACATAAAGGTATGGATCGGGTGGCTAACCGGCCCACCGCCGGTAATCCGGTAAGAAAACCCGGTTGCCGGTTCCCAGAAAACCACACTTAGATGTATGCATCGGGTGGCTAACGGGCCCACCGCCGGCAATTCGGTAAGAAAACCCGGTTGCCAGCTCCCCGAAAACCATATTTAGACGTATGGATCGGGTCGCTAACCGGCCCACCACCGGCAATCCTGTAAGAAAAGTCGGTTACCGGCTCCTCGAAAACAATACAGAGACGTATGGAATTGGTTGCTGACCGGTCTGCCGCCAGTAAACCAGAAAGAAAACCAGGTTGCCAGCTCCCCGAGAACCATACTTAGACGTATGGATCGGGTCGCTAACTGGCCGGCCGCCGGCAATCCTGTAAGAAAATCCAGTTGCCGGCTCCTTGAAAACAATAATGAGACGTATGGATCTGGTTGCTAAGCGACCCGACGCCAGCAATCCGGAAAAAAAACCAAGTTGCTGGCTCCACGAGAACCATAGTTAGATGTATGTATCAGCTCGCTAACCGGCCCGCCGCTGGCAATCCTATAAGAAAACCCGGTTGTCGGCTCGTCGAAAACAATACAGAGACGTATGGATCGGGTTGCTAACCGGCCTGCCGCTAGCAATCCGGAAAGAAAACCCGGTTGCCGGCTCCCCGAGAACCATACTTAGACGTATGGATCGGGTCGCTAACCGGCCCGCCGCCGGTAATCCCGTAGGAAAGCCTTGTTGTCGGTTACCCGAAAACCATACTTAGACGTATGGATAGGTTCGCTAACCGGCTCGCCGCCGGCAATTCGGTAAGAAAACATGGTTGCCACCTCCCTGAAAACCATAATTAGACATATGGATCGGGTGGCGAACCGGCCCGCCACGGGCAATCCGTTAAGAAAAATCGGTTGCCAGCTCCCCGAAAACCATTCTTAGATGTATGGATCGGGTGGCTAACTGGCCCGCCGCCGACAATCCGGTAAGAAAACCCATTTTCCGGCTCCCCCAAAACCATACTAAGACGTATGGATCAGGTGGCTAACCGACCCGCCACCAGCAATCCGGTAAGGGAACTTGGCGGCCGGCTCCCTGAAAACCATACATAGACGTATGGATCGGGTGGCTAACCGGCCCGCCGCAGGCATTCCGGTAGGAAAACCCGATTGCCGGCACCCCGAAAGCCATACTTAGATGTCTGGATCGGGTCGCTAACCAGCCCGCTGTGGGCAATCTGGTAAGAAAACTCGGTTGCCGGCTCCCCGAAAATCATACTCAGATGTATGGATCGGGTGGCTAATCGGCCCGCTGCCGGTAATCCGGTAAGAAAACCCAATTGCCGGCTCCCCAAAAACCATACTTAGATGTATGGATCGGGTGGCTAATCGTCCCACCGACAGCAATGCGTTAAGGAAACCCGGCTGCCGGCTCCCCGAAAACCAAACTTAGTGGTAAGGATCGGGTGGCAAACCGGCCCGTCGCCGGCAATCCTGTTGGAAAACCAGATTGCCTGCACCCCGAAAGCCATACTTAGACGTCTGGATCAGGTCGCTAACCGGCCCGCTG
>JAMKPZ010000825.1:0-62472 GCA_024699675.1 Amphibolis antarctica
CGTCGCCGGCGATGGAACTGAAGAGGAGGAACACGATGAGGCGGAAGAGCATCGCGGAGCGGAAGCGGACGAAGAGCGGGAAGGCGGAGGAGCGTCTGGTGATGGAACTGGAAGATTTGGGCGCCGAGTATCTGGAAGAGATACTCAAAATTTCCGAATTTTCCCCGCCATTTTGTTAGTTTTACATTTCAGTCCTCCACTTTTAAAATCCATGTCACGAAAATCCAAGAGACGGGAATTTATGAAATAAAAGAGAAGAATTAGAAAATAGAAATTTTTTAAGATCGTTTATACGTATTGAGGATTTTTTGAAAAATTAATTTTAAAAAAATTATAAATATTTTATATTTTAATATTTAAAATATAATTTTACATTTTTCGTATAACCATAAATTTAAGTCGGATGTTAAATAATATAAAAAGAAAATTTAGAAGAGTCTTTTGCATATTCAATGTAAAATTTAGAAAATCTACATTTTTACTTTACTTTTTTTATACATGAGAAATTAAAAAAAAAATTCATATAAATTTTACATACATGATTAATAACTTAAAAAAATAAGTTTAAATATTTAAAATTAAATATTCAATTATTCATCTACGAATGCTAAGAGTGATTTCATGATTTTCATAGTATTTAATATGTAACACAAATTTTTTATTTAATTTTTATGGTTTTTTTTCCTTGCAATGAGCAGTTGTGACATACAAACATTTGCAAGTAAAGACAAATAAGTGGCTACAATAATCGCAAGTGCGAGATTCAAAAACTATAGTCATAAACGTGAATGTGGTAATTCTAATTTTTTCAAAATAGATGAAAATTTCATAGAAAGTAAATAGCAAAAATAATCTTTTTATATTATCAAAAATTTGTCAAAAGTTTCCAAAATTCCTAGTTTGTACAAATAATTAAAAATCATGAAAATTTTATTATTTTCAACATATATACAAACCCCCGTAATATTAGAAAATTTTAAAATTTTTCTATATTGTCTTGGAATGCACAACAGTAGAAAATTTGATATTTTTTTCAAAATTTTTCTTTTTTAAGATTTTTAAAGGCACAGATCCCCATGTGTTTTTTTTACGTTGAAATTTTAAGTTTTTAACAACCTACGGATATCGTTGTGATTTTTAATGATTGAAGTATATTTTATTTAAAATTTTATTAACGTAGTATAATTATTTTAAAGTAATAAATGTTTTTTAAAATAATATATGAATATTGTTGCTTTTATTTTTTTGACGATAATAACATTTAAGAAATACAAATGAGCATCTAACCTTAAGGCAAATACAAGAAAAGGTAAGAGACAAGAGTATCGTTTGTTTATCTAGTTTTAAAATTTATAGGTTACTTTGATAAAATAGTTAAAATTTATATTTATTTAATATTTAAATAAAATATATATAAATAAATAAATTATATTTTTTAATATTAATATAATTAAAGATCATGATGAAAAAATATAAAAAAGATATATTAGGAAATCTCACGACTATAAAAGTAATTTTTGATAAGCAAAGCATGGTATGACTCTTCTCGTTACTAAAAATCACTTTTAATATAATGATAACTTGAGATTTCAAAAATCACTCTTATTGTTTGATATAAAAAGTTGAAGAAGTTTTTTTTTTTTACTTTTAAAATTGAAAAAGTTTTTATTAAACGAAATTTAAGTTTTTATATTATAATTTATTATAAAAAATTTATTTAATAATAAGATTTAACTTTTAACTTTTTATGGTCTTATTATTTGAACATTTATCACTATATAATCATATTTTTCACTATACACCATAATATTTTACAATATTATTTATCAAATAAATTTTACTATTTATTAAATATAACAACTCTTAAAAAACATTTTAACTATATTCGTCTGTACATTTTTAATTACGTTTTTTATTATATATCACAATATTTTACAGAATATTTATCAAATAATTTTTACATTTTTTATTATTTATAAAATTAAACCAATATCATTATTCATTTATCATAAATCATATATTTTATCGTAAATTGTGAAACTCAACTCACCTCAAAAAATACTTAGACAAATGAAGTCAATTCACCTAACTTTCAAAAAAATATCATCATCATATTAATATACTAAATATTATTTATTATTCTATTACATATTTTATTTATTATTTATCACAACTTCTACAAAACATTATCATTACGTTATTATAATAAATAATATACATTATTTTTTTACTTATTTTATTTATTATTTATTATAACTTTAAAAAAATACTATCATTACTTTTTTATCACAAGAGAGTTTGATAACAAACTTTTTTAATGGTGTAGATTTGTTAGAGAAAATTTTAATAATGTTTAGAGAAAATTTTAATAATATAAAAGAAGTTTAATGATGAGTAGAAAAACTTATAAACGTGTGGTCATTTGATCGTTATTTTGATCTAAAATTCTAATGGTACCGTTATAAATCGTGTAATTTTTTTTTAAAAAATAAAATTTAACATAATCTACTGAAACGTCAGGTCATTGTATTTAAAATTAAAATATGTTATTATTAAATATACATTGAGATATCGTATTGTTTAAAAATATTAGGATTGTTAAATAAAAAGTTCGTACATTATCCGCTGGGCGTCTCCGACGGCTTGCGCGGCAGCAGAAGCAGCAAAGGGAGCAAGCAAAATGGCGGCCGCCGCCACATCTTCCCTTCGATTCCGCCCTTCCTCCTTCCCAACGAAACGCCGTCGCCAACCCAGAACACCACCACCACCACCACCAAGGTCCAGAATGGTGACCATCACCATCGCTTGCTCCTTGAAGAACGATGGGCAAGAAGGGTCGTCGTCGTCGTCGGCGTCGGCCGGAGGCAGCAGGGGTTCATGGGTGAGCCCCGACTGGCTGACATCTCTCTCTCGGTTGGTGACGGCGGGAGATGACTCCGGCATACCACTCGCCAATGCCAAGCTGGAGGACGTCTCGGACCTGCTCGGTGGTGCTCTCTTCCTCCCGCTCTTCAAGTGGATGCAAGAGTACGGCCCGGTCTACCGTCTCGCCGCCGGACCCAGGGACTTCGTCGTCGTCGGTGACCCGGCTGTTGCCAGACATGTGCTGAGGAACTACGGCAAGTACTCAAAAGGGCTCGTTTCAGAGGTCTCCCAGTTCCTCTTCGGTTCAGGGTTCGCCGTCGCCGAAGGGCATCTGTGGACGGTACTGATGAAACATTGAAACCCAGTTCTTGTTTTGATCGATTTCGCGACCCTTCTTCTTTGGGTGTTGTGTTGATTGGTAGATCTGTCAATGTTAGTTGCGGCGGAGGGCGGTTGCGCCGTCGCTTCACAAGAAGTATCTGGAGGTTATGGTGGACAAGGTGTTCTGCAGGTGTGCTGAGAGAATGGTGGAGAAGCTTAGGAAGGATGCTTTGAGTGGAGCTCCTGTCAATATGGAGCAACGATTCTCTCAGTTAACTCTTGATGTGATTGGCCTTGCTTTGTTCAACTACAACTTCGATTCATTGACTTCAGATAGCCCTGTCATTGAAGCTGTATACACTGCACTGAAGGAGGCAGAGGCTCGCTCTACTGATATCTTCCCATACTGGAAGGCAGGCTCTTACTCATGTTAAAATACTTTTCTGACTTTCCGTTTCCGGACTTTCCCGTCTACACAAACCCTTAGTTACATATGCGACCACCTCATTTATGGTGGATTCTTTCATCGTCTAGACTTGTGGAATGGAATCCACACTTCAATTTGTTGGCTTAAGTGGTGTTTGTACTTTTAGAATTAATGGGAAATCATGTGAAATAGTAGGAAATAATAGTCAAAATTTTCGTTATTTCCCATTATTTTCCACTAATTCTAAAAGCACAAACACCTTTAATTTCAAGTTCCATAGATATGTTTCTTTCATAGTTTCATTTCTTTTTGGCTTTACTAGTTAACCATTTTGAGGATTTCATGTGGAATCCATGCTTTGATTTCTTTCATAGAATTTTTACGTACGTATGCAACTAGCTCATTCATGATGAATTCTTACATTATCTAAATATGTGCTCCAGTTTGTTGGTTTAAATTCAAGTTTCGTAGATATGTTTCTTTCATGGTATCTTGATTGTCTTATTCTTACTAATTAGCCATTTTGAAAATTTATTGTGGTGTAGAATGTTTACTTTGTAATGTGTGACTAGCTAATTCATGGTGAATTCTTTTGATATCTAAACTTGTTGAATCAACACTTCAGTTTGCTATTTAAACTCAGGTTTCATAGATACGTTGCTTTCATAGTTTGTAATGCACAACTATCTGAAGACACTAGATGAGATTATGCAAACTGATGGGTTGCCAAATTAAGGTATTAAACAGATCATATTGCAAACCATGCAATAGATAAAAAGAAGAGTAAGAAATTTATTTGTAAATTAAGTTGGGAAAATATCAGGATAAATTTTATGTAGACTATCTACCCATAGGAAACTCTTACATACAAAATTTAGGTAGCAATATCAAGGATACAAACTATAGTTGTTTTAAAAGATTTTAGCAATTAGGGCTTCATCTAAGGTGCCGTAATTTATGTGCAATTAATGTTGATTACCTCTGTCAATGAAGTTATTTAGTTGTCTTTGGTTGTTCAGTAGCCTCAATCTGAAAACACTACAACAGAACGTTTTAAACTTCATTATGTATATTCTTCAAAATCTTCTAATATAGATAATATGGGCCAAGACTTGTGCCATTATAGAGCCACAGTTGGGTTATATACTTAGATAATTATTGTACACTAATCATATTTTGGAAGTTTTACTATTTCTGTCTGTAGAAAAAAGCCTTTTGAAGCCTCACCCTCATTCCTTGATATATGCCATATATGACCATTTACCCTGTTCATGTTGCCTTTCCTTAGTTTCTTTAGTTCTGTATCCTTTGTCAGCATTTGGCTTCAATCATTTGGTGCAATATCTCGAATTTCACTTAGTAAATAATAACTGGTGATCTGTGTTATTACTTTTAGTGTTTCCTATAAACTTAGATTTTAGCCAAGATGAGTTATGTCAAATAAAATTACACGCTGTGGTTCAGGCATGGAGCTAGGATTTTCATATCGTGGGTCTAAAAGAATACTTGTATATATTGTGAAAATTGACAAAATTTGTCACCTCATCTCAAGGTCTTCTTAGTTGCCCTTGAGCTATATAACTCATCTTTATACTAGTATTTATTGTATACGTGATCAAAATAGGCCAGTAAGTTCCATATTGCTTGGAATTTATTTTCTATTCAGACTTTGCTCCCATCTACTTGGATATTTTTAAGAACAGTTATGATGGAAAGAAAGATGATTCCTTTTATTTTGAGGATTATTTTATTGGATTAATTTAATTTGACTACATAAAAGGAATTTAAAGTAATTCTATTTTCTTGTTCCAGATTCAATTCTTATGCAAAATAATTCCAAGACAAGTAAAAGCAGAAAAGGCAGTTATGACAATCAGAGAAACAGTTGAAGATCTAATTACAAAGTGCAAGCAAATCGTGGAAGCTGAAGGTGAACTGATTGATAGGGAGGAGTATGTAAATGTGGCAGATCCAAGTATTCTTCGTTTTTTACTTGCCAGCCGTGAAGAGGTCATTTGATTTCTTTAAACATTCTTTTGGTTGGTCTAGTCTTAGTCTTCTGAGAAAATCCAATATATCATCTGTTATACTCAAAATTCTGATGATGGGTGTTATAGCTTGTGTGGACTCTCGTAGACCATGACTATATTCCAAAATCCAAAGGAAAATATGGAATAGAGATTCAATTCTAGTTCTTCAAATTAAGAATATATATTAGAATTCATTCTTCTAGTAATCATTGTGTTTCATGGAACACAAACAAGTGAACGTCTGAGTTTTGGGTCTTTATACATTTCCCCTCATTCATCTGTTATATTTCTGGGTAATGACTTGATTTATTGTTTTTACTTATTTACCCTTCTCAGTGTTTTGCATATGAAGTGTACTTCCATCCTTACAGGTTTCAAGCACGCAATTAAGAGATGACCTTTTATCCATGTTAGTTGCTGGTCATGAGACCACTGGTTCCGTGTTGACTTGGACCCTGTATCTTTTTTGTAAAGTAATTTCAACTTCCATTTTTCTTTTACTGTTTGCTTTAATAAATTTCTTAATCTTGCATTTTTTCAAAGTACGCTTGTTTTTATTTGAATTGTATGGTGAAACATATTTATAGAAAATCTAGATTCACCAGGAAGACAGATCAAGTAAAATAATGATGTGTTAGGTCTTTATGTTAATGTCATGTTTAATTTACTGAATTGTGAGAAATCAGATTTTAATAATATCCAGATGATGCACACCTAGGTTTTAAATTATCAAGTGCATAAGTATGCAGTTTTCTTGTATTCCTATTGATTCTTCTACTTTTGATTTGTAGAATCCATCAACATTGCTAAAGGCTCAAGAAGAAGTAGACCTAGTTTTGAAAGGAAGGTTGCCTACATATAAAGATATTAAAGAATTGAAGTACCTCACACGTTGCATATATGAGTCTATGCGCCTCTACCCACATCCTCCTGTAAGCTCCCACACTTACATTTATCCTAACATTATTGAACTTGTTTGTTTGCTGAAATTGTTCTCCATGAACATCATTCTGGAAGCAAGTGAAGTTTCTTGCAACCTTTGTTGAATCTTTATAGGTGTTGATAAGGCGAGCACAGATGGCTGACGTGCTTCCAGGAAATTACAAGATTAATGGTGGCCAGGACATAATGATTTCTGTCTACAATATCCATCACTCATCTCAAGTATGAAGCTCCAGTTGGGCATGCTATCTTTATATTTGCAATTTCCTATCACACATGTTATCTTTTGCATAGCATAGAACTTTACCATCTTTTATCTTTACAATGCACCCTTCTGCCAAGGGAGTTTCTTTTGAATTTTTTTGTTCAGTTCATCCTTGATCAAAACAAAAATGTATAGGCATCGTTGACCCTTAATTTAGGTGTATATTATATGTAGGTATTTTGTTGACTCTCATTCTACTATCCCAAGACTGCTGATTTTACTTGCAGAAATCAAAACTCCATTCATGGTCTAAATGTGATACTCATTGATTATATTTTATAAACATGTCAAATTGAGTTTTGTTAGTGGCAAATATGATGAGGATTGGTGGGGATTTTGGTCCCTTTTGATAGATGCAATTACACTAGTGCAATTGGTTTTTTGAGCAGTGTTGTGATTGCTACACTTTCACTGAATTTGTAATAAGATTGGTGCCATAACATCAACCCACCCAACTTTGTCTAACTCCACTATTTGAGCTGATTGTTACTTTTATTTTTTAGACTTAATCTTGAACATCAAAAAATCCAAATTAGGTTCTAAAATAAAGATTTCCAACTGTTTTAATATTATTTGGAGAGTGGAAAATTGTACTGTTTTCAGTTCAGAAAAATGAGAGAAAGGAGCTTCCAACTGAAAGTTCACTATCATTGGCTTTGTTCTTGAATTTTGGCCACAGTTTTATACTTAAAAGGCTAATACGGATTCCCAATGAAATCACACTGTTTTTGTCTCTCTGTTTCCTAGGAAAAAACGATTCTCTCTAGGAACTATCAGAAGGAACCAACCAAATACTGTTCTAACATTTGATTATCATCTGTAGGGTGGTAACATCCTTTTCAATGTCACACGTATGCCCTCCACACGATATGCAATTCCATTTTTTGCTTTTACTGTCTTCATTTTTCTTTACATGTGTGTTAGAACCAGATTTCCTTTCTTTATACAAACAATTTTCTTTGCAACTGCAGGTGGAAAATTAGCATTTGGTTAGTAGATATTTGTACAGGAAAAGATTGAGTTAGGATGAAAAACTAGCAAATTAATGTTCAGTTTACGGAAATGAATTACATGCCTTTTGATTGAATGATGCTTATCTCTTACATGATATATCCTTTAATGTAAGTGCATGGCATTTGGTTGTGAAGTGATGGAATATGCCACTATGTTTTTTTGAATATTTAGAATGCACCACTACTATATTCTGTTCTGTTTATGTCAACAATTACTTGTTGTTTACAAGGTTTGGGACAGGGCAGAAGAATTTGTTCCTGAAAGATTCAACTTGGAGGAACCAGCACCAAATGAGACCAACACTGACTTCAGGTTCATCATATGCTCTTAAGTGTGGTATAGTGTCACAACTGTTAAGGACATGATTCAGATAGCCATATCAATAAGCCATGGGTTTTCAACTTGTACACTGACTGGCTTTAAGAATTGTAAGGGTACGTTTGAGAAGAGCTTCAGCTTGTTTCGAGAGTTAGATGGAGTTGAAACTAAGAGTAGTAAAATAAATAAAATTGAAGTTACATAATAATTAGTATGATAAGAATTTATACATTAGAGTTTGTACGATGACAATGACACATGAAAGTTTGTACATAATTGGAGTTGGACTTCTAGAACTCTTCTCAAACCTAACTTAAGTTAGGTGAAATGTCGAAATATATCCGAACTTTATGTAAATTTTATGATTTCTAAAGGTTAGGAGCGTTGACACACTCATTAAAAATTTATATTGAGTGCTAAATTCAGTTATACATAACAATAGGTGACAAAAATGACATAATTATAAGTTGCCATCATACTTGAAGCCTCTGTGAGGATTAGGGATCATAAAATTTAGTTAAGGTTTGGATTTGTTATAAAACATAGGATTCATAAAATCTGAGTTTTATAATCCCTTCATTTTAAGGGCCCAAGCTTTCTGAAATTTCAACAAATTATAGACATTAAAATTGCTTTTGTCATTTAACTTTAAATTAATATCCAAGCTCATAAAATTTAAATATAATGTAGGATATAAAGCAAGATTATGATGTAGCATCATTACTTTTGAAATATTGAAAACACAAAAAGGGCTTCCATAATCTTGGTTATGTAGAAAAAAATATGGTTCCATCCATTTTCTTCTTCAAAACCATTTTATTTGCTCCATTATATTTCACATTGCATAATTCAAAAGCCATACATGTCCTGCCCCTAAAGGTGATATTTGGCGTAGGTTCATTCCTTTCAGTGGAGGGCCACGCAAATGTATCGGCGATCAGTTTGCAATGCTGGAGGCAATTGTGGTGCTTGCAATTCTTCTACGGCACATAGATTTTGCGCTGGTTGCTGATCAAAAGATAACCATGACCACCGGAGCTACCATTCATACAACAAATGTAAGTCGCTTACCAGAGTTCCAAAATATTTTGCTAGATTAATAGTTTATTAACAGATTTTGTCATGGATAAGTGTCATTATAAATCTGCAACCTTTGGTCTCAAATGAGTGAAAGACCAATTCTTGTATTTTCCCCTTCAGCATCAGCTTTTTTCAGTTTTCTGTCATGAAAGGCATCTTTGTTGTAGTTGAGTTTTTTTTTTTTTTTTTGGATTCTTTTACTCCATATGCTATCACAGAATTTGGTAATTATTTGTGTGCCATTCAAAAATTTATATTTACTTTTATGTCATTGACAATTTAAGACTCTTACTAGAATATCATCATGATCAAAATTCATTCCTTAATCAACCCAACATTCGTTAAATGTTTTTTTTAATGTTTATGCTATTGTTAGTGAGTTAAATATGATTATGGGTAACTGTAGGGAAATGCAATTAAAATGTAGATTTTTTTAATGGCACACAAGTAATATGAATTTTTCAATGTCATACAAGTAATTACCAAATTTTTTTAATGGCACATAAGTAACATGCAACTGACTAATCCTTTTTTTTTTCAGTTTTCTTGCATTGTTTCTTTTTTCCCGTTCAGGGGACGTTTTGTTTAGAGCCCTCTGCTAAAATACTACTTGATGCCAGACAATGCCAGAAAATTTACCTGATAAGCTTCACAAGATTTTTACCTAAAACTTACTTTGAAGTAGAAATTTGCTGTTACCCAAGGAATTGAAAATGGTGCTGAATTCATTATTAATCGTTTGCATATTGTTAATCACCTGAATTTCTCTCTGTTCCAAAGTTTTTTTATTTTCTGGCAGGGTTTGTATATGACACTAACCCTAAGGAACTTGCAGAAGGAATTTGCTTCATCCTTGAGGTGACTTCTTTACTTTTTAGCCTTTATTTGTGATTGATGTTGGTGTGGGCATTAGTCTCTCCATCATGGCCCCAATAGACAATAAAGTCCCAACAATAACTGTATATGTATGTTTTGGACATGTTAAAAATCATGATGTCTTCAAAAATTCTTCTCAAAAACCTCTCTTGTAGCTTTCAAACTAGTTAGTAAGTGCTGCTTCTGAATTTAAATGAATTGCAAGCTATATCAGTATATTTGGATAGTGTTAAGTCATGTTTGTTAACATAGTTTCAATTTCAACTTTAATTTTACATAAACTCTCATACGTCATTATTATTATAAAAATTTTTATATACAAATTTCACTTCATAATTTACTATGTAATTTTAACATTATTTATGAAATTACTTTTAATTCTAACTTTTTAAAGTTAGAACTAGAACTTGAACTTTGTTAACAAATGAGGTTTTAGAATAGTTTTACATTGATAAATATAAGGAATAAAATTGTACTTAATATATAAAAACTTTTTCACTCATTAACAATTGATTTTGAGATGAAATTTTAATATGATATTAGAATTAATTCATGCACATCTATTTGTGGACACTTGTAAACATAAATAATTAAAAATAAGTCACAAATAAGGAGTGTTAAAATAGTCTTACATTGATAAATGTAGGAAATAAAATTGTATGTGATATGTAAAGAACTTTTCCTTTCATTGTTAATTAGTTTTGAGATGAAATTTTAATAGATAGATAACTTTTAGAAGTCAAGGTATTTTTAGAAAATTTTTCTAGGGTTGTCTTTATATCTTTTCATAAATACATTGGGAGAAGTAACTTTATGGATTTTAAGATTGGATTATTATAAATACATGGTAAAAAATTTCCTTTTTATCAAGTATTTTTCTTAACCTAAATGGCTTAAAATCAACAATTCTATTAAATTTCAGTTCAATTGTAACTTTCATGTACAATAATTTATGTTATAAATTAATTATATAATTAGATTTTAGTTTTTTAAGATAATAATAACAAAGAAGTCTTATTAGGATTTTTTTTTTTTCACTTTCAAGAACACTTAAATTTCTAATAATAGAAAACAATCATAATGCTACCTAGGGTTATATATATATGATGGGGTTGTTGGAGTTGAGGTTGGTGAAACTAGAGTCTTTAAGGTTGAGGTTGGTGAAATTAGGGTTGGTGAGGTAGAGTTTGAGGAGTAGTTGGGTGCCTCGATCTAGCTCAAGGGTGTGGCAGTCCCCAAGGTTGACGGGTAACCACCGAAACAAAAGGATAAACTAGTCGACTTGTTAGGGTAAAAACTGGTGAGGGAGTGAGCCTCGACCAATATACATGTTGGGGTGGGTAGTCAATGATCTTTTGGGTACCAGCGCTTGTTGCGTGGCCAGACAAGAACAACAGCGAGAGGGGGAGGTGGAGAGTGACAGATCCAACGGTGTTGGGAGTGTGGCAATAAGTTGCAGTTGTAGTCATTTGGTGATGCACGACACAATCGTGGAGTGGAGTGGAAAACATGTTGTGATTGTGAACAGGAGGGTAGCTTGACGAAGGACGAAGGTCTCGTCCAAAAAGCTTGATATTATTGGATAACTTGTTTTTGCAATACAAGATGTCTCAACAAGACATAACTCCAACATACTTATAGACTTGGATCGACGCAAGTAAGAAACGCATTGAAGACAAAATTAAGTTAGACTTTAATGACAACGACAGCTGTTGAAGATGGATCATCGGTATTGGTTGGCGGACACTAATTCCGTCGATTTGCATCATCGATGGTGGATCGTCAGTTGCTCTTGCATCATTTGGTTACTTAGGTTATGGAGTGATTAAGTGGAGGTAGTGGTTACTCAGGTTATCGGGTAATTAGGTAAAGGTAGTAGTAATGGTATAAGAGGTTGTAATGAAACTCATGTTTTCCTTTGTCGTTGTCTTGCTAAGATTGCACTTGTAGGGAGACTACGGGTTTGCTTGTGCATGTTGAAAAGTTGGAAAATAGAAATGGAAAGTCTAGAAGTTTTTAAACACTTTCCCAATTTTCCATTTCTAGACTTTTCAGATGACACAAACCCCTTATCTCTTTAACAGTAGTCATCAATATCTCAAACCCTAGTTCTTCATTCTTCTCTGCACCATTGCTTCTCGATCTCACTTGCGTTACAACCTTCGACCTACTTCTTGATGAGGCAGGCGAAAGGATTGTATCAGGCAAAAGGATCATATAAGGGTGACCCCATTGCCTGCGTGTTGCTGGTAATTAACCTATCTTGAATATGGTTAGATGCAGTGCAGTGGCATGACCAAGTCAGCTTGGTATGAATTAGTATTTAATAGAAGGCTTCTCTCAATGGCGACCTTAGCAATTGTAGAGATTTAGGTTATCTCCACGAATGTGCATGGAGAATGATCTTGTCGCTTTCGACGCATGTTAGAACATATTAATTGACAGTGATTCAAGCCTTTAGACTTTGCTTCCTTAACCATTTACTAAAATACAGAGGATTCATTTGTGTATGTTGAAAATTTAGGAAATAAAAATCTAGAAAACAAAAATAGAAATAGAAAAATTGGAAAATTTGTAAAAATTAAATATTTTAATATTCAAATATAATTGTATCAAAACAACTTCTTGAAGAGTAACATTACAAAATTTAATATATTCGACATAATTCTTCTACAAGCATTACAAAAGTTCAAAAAATGTCTTTCATCTACATTGATATTGCAATGTCTTCGCACATTTTATCGATTAATTAATAACTCAATTAGATAATAAGGTCCTTGCTCTTGCCTTCGTCGACTTCTCCTTGATCTCCTTGGTCCCCTCAAGGATGGAGGGCGACAAATCCCCATCTTGGTCGGAGACAAGTTGTTTCTACCAGCACATCACTCTTGCCTCGACAACTGCTCTCGCCCTTGTACATGATCTCGCATGCTCTTGCCCTTGCGTTTTTCTCTTCTGATCTCGTTCCTTTCAAGCTTCCAACATGGTATTGCTTAGAATGTTTTTCATTGATTTCCTTCCAACCAGTGGTTCCAAGATGATTTTTTTTTTCATTTTTAGTAATTTGCCTCACATTGTATTCTTTTTTTACATCGGATTACGGTGTTTGTGTCAATATTAAATCAGATCTAAAAATATTAAATCAACATACTGGATCAACCTAAGTTTGGGCATTTTGCGTACATTCCCCTTTGAAACCTAAGCAAAAATTGGCATACTAAAGCATAGGTTTGTTATATTACAAGGTTGCATGTCATTTTCCTTTTAAACCTAAGCAAATATTATTTTAGCATGTTGTTTAATATGATTATACAAATATACAGTAAATATTTTTCTTAAGATATACAAATGTCAGAAAAAGTTTTTTTATAAAATTATTTTTCATATTTATTTTAAAAATTGTTTTCTAAATTTTTTTTATTTTTTTTAAAAATAATTTTTTGAATACACACAGACTGTATTAAGAATCTTTCAAACTATCATTACGTTAGAAATAATTTTTGATGCCTAAAAAATCTCTAAATTCATAAGCAGATTAAGTCCACATACTATTGCGTGAGATGTGTATTTGTTTGCAAATTTTTTACTATTTACCTTTAATTTTACTAGATAATTAATATATGATAATTTCGCTATTTATTATTAATCAATTTTAACTTAAAATTTGACATAACATTAAAGTTATTTATTGTACATCTACTTAATCCAAATAAAAAGTACATTTAAGATTTTTTAGGTTTTGTTTGACAAAACTAATAAATTAGATAAGTTTGAAGCTTATATTTTTACAGTGAAAATTTTTATTCTCGTTATATCGTTTATTAAAACATATACTTCATATAATAAAAATCTTTACAAATCTTATTCTCAAAGGAAGTTAAAAAAACCTTGAAATTCATGGGTGAGTCCAATTAAAAATAAGGTTCATCTACTATCATGCCAGAGAAGTTTAAATTTTGGATTTAAGGTTTATTTCTGTCTACAATTTACCAAATAATATATTGGATTTTTAATTTTTGACATATTGGTTATATGAAATATATATTGAATTGATTCTGGAAAACTTAGTATATTGAACATAAGCTTAGGGTTTGTTTGAAAATAAGATTTGCAAGAATTTTTACTGTGTAAAGTATATATTTTAACAAATGATGTAACAGCAGTAATGACAACCTGGTAGTATTTTTTTTTCCTACTCTCAATTTTTGACTCTAGAAAAAGTGATTTTTAGAAGAATAATTTTAAAATAAAAAGAAGAGAAAGAATAATTTTAATAATAAAATGAATAAATTAAAAAATATACATATCATCGCTAAGTTAAAAGTATCTTTAAAAAACGAGTAAAAAAAAAGCAAATACTAAAATTACGAGAGAGAAAAGTCGTTTCTAGTTTTCAACAACTATTTTTCAAGCTCAGCATATCAGATCTATAATTTGATATGTCAAAAAATAAGCATGATTTAATCTGATTAAATCATATCATTGATTGATACAACAAAAGAATGAGTGATTTGCCGTTAACAATTTTCTCATTATTTAATAAATTCACATGCAGGATTGTTTTATATTTAAGGTGAGGTTTTTTTTTAAAAAAAAATGTAGTACGTGAGTAGCGCGCGTATATATTTGTTATTATTAATTTTATATTATATAAAAAATTTAAAATGTAGAAAGTAATTTCAAATTTGTGTAATTAATTCGATTACCCAACTGCAGCTTTAATTTACAACCACCAGAAGATGAGTTAATGCACTTAAATGAAGGCACCGACCGACTCCTGTCCTGTATTTAAGATTTCGTTTGTAGATTTTTAACGTCATTATTATTATTATTATATAAATTTTAATATATAAACTTTTATTACTTTAAATATTACATAACTAAATGAGGTTTGACTCTTCATTTGTTCGAACCTTTTTTACCATACACCAACTTTTTACAACTTATCGTCGTAAGAATTTTTATGTTTAAATTTTTATTTTATAATTTATCATGTAATTCTAATTTTATTTGTTTTACTATTTTTAACTCTAATTTTTGATAATTATTAAAATTGATGGTACAACAAATAATTTCAAGAAATGTAACCTTAAAACCAACCAACTGTTTGGTTGGTTTATGGAATGACTGTTTCTTGTTACGGGCTTTCTGACTTTAGTAGACTTATAAAATTACTTTTAATATTATTATTATTATTATATAAATTTTTATTATTTTAATTAATATATAATTTTAATTTTATTTATGAAATTAATTCTTGTTTTAACTCTAACCAACTTCCAAGGTTGATTGGAGTTAGCTCTAAATAATTCTACAACAAATGCAACCTAAAATCAATTTAGAAAAAGTTCACAAATGATATAAGAATTTTAATTTTACTTATTATTTTTGTTGAATTATTTTTTTCTCAATATATTTTTGTTTGAAAATGAGGTGAGATTAGGAAAGGTGGAAGTTTAGGCTTCTTAGCGCATTATATGATTCCTATTTTTTCTAATTTTTACTAAATAATTAATGATATTAAGGAAATAAACTTACAAAATTAACAAAAATTATTAAAAATAAGATTATTTCTATCATTTCACTGTAGTTAAAGAAATTGATATAATTATTATTCACATATCTTATTTAATAAAAACACAATAACCTTATTTATTTGGACATTTATTACTATACAACTACATTTTTAATCATTTACCTGCTAATTTTTATATTTTTTACTATTTATTATGTGACAAATCTTAAAAAAATATTATCATCCTAATTTTCAAAAAAATATCATCGTTACATTAATATAATAAATATTATTCATTATTCTATCTTTTGAAAAATATTATCATCGTATTATTATAATAAATACTATATATTATTTTTTACTTATTTTATTTATTATTTATTATATTTTTAAATTATTATTATATTTTTTTAATTATAAATCATGAATTAAAAAAAATGTAAAATTCAATTTAATCCACCAACATGCCAAAAAAAACCTGTATATCATCGATTTCGTGTAGTAAAAACTCAATTAAACCTCGCTATCAAACACGGCCGGCCAGACTATTTTTCCGAGTACTCCACTTCCGACGCGGCCGTCTCCTCTTCCTCCTCCTCATGTTGGAGGTCATCATCAATGCTGCCCAACGCTCACCCAATCCAGATCTGCGTGCTGCATCGCTCTCTATATAAACCCAACTCCCAACGCCCTCATCAACACCAAGAAAGCAGGAGAAGCTCGCCGGAGATCACACTGCAGGCCGGCGAAATGGAGGACGGGAAGCTGCAGGCACAAGAACTGGTGAATGCCTTGGAGATCAACGGGAAGGACGCAGAGGTGGTGGAAGTGGCCGCCGCCGCCGCCGCCGTGGGGATCAAGGTATCGAAGGAGAAGGAGGAGGAGGAGGAGGTGGTGGTGAAGGTGGTGAAGAAGGAAAGGGTGCTTCCCACCAAGCTCGACCCAGAGCAGAGCGTGTGCCCACTGGTGACCTTCGACCTCCCCTACATCACCTTCTACTACAACCAGAAGCTCCTCCTTTACAGGGCCGACGGCGGCGGAGGGTTCGAGGAGAAGGTTGAGAAGCTGAAGCAGGGTCTGGCCGCGGCGCTGGAGCACTTCTACCCGCTCGCCGGAAGGTTGGGGTTGGACGAGGAAGGCGTGCTGAGGGTGGAGTGCTCCGGCGACGCCGTCCTCGGTGTCGACGTCTTCGAGGCCGACGCCACCGGTGTCGCCGTCTCCGACCTCGCCCACGGCGACGCGCCGGCGTTCTTGCAGCAGATCGTGCCGTGCACCGCCCTCATGAACCTTGAGGGCCTCCGTTCTCCCCTCATGGCCGTCCAGGCAACGCCGCCACCTCTTCCTCTTCCTCTTCTCCTCCTGCAACTGCACTTCATACCACCCCAAAAAAAAAAAAAAAAAAAAAATCATTCGAAAATTATCGTTTGCATAAATTAATTTTAAATCGGTAAAAACTAAAAAGTATTTTTTTAAAAAAATATATTTATTTTAGATGAAATTCTTATTATCTACAGATTTAGTAAAAATAACTTTTTTAGGAGGAAAATACAAATCTTAGACATTGATGATGATGATTGAAATTTATTTTTAATTATTATAAAATATTGTTGTATCTACAATAATATATATATATATATTGCAGTTTACGAAGCTGAAGGATGGGCTGGCGATCGGGTGTGGCTTCAACCACGCCATCCTCGACGGGCAAGCGACGTGGCAGTTCATGGGAGCGTGGGCGGAGCTCTGCCGCGGCGGCGGCGGCGTCTCGGTCCGCCCCTTCCACGACCGGACCAAAGCGCGGAACACACGCGTGAAGCTGGAGCTACCCAAGTCGGCGGCGGAGCACGAGGAGACCGACCCGAGCAAGGCCCTCCCGCCGAAGCTTCTCCGGGAGAAGATCTTCGCCTTCTCCGGCGAAGCCGTCGAGAAGATAAAGTCCGAGGTGAACGCCGGCCTTCCCGACGGGTCCAAACCCCTGTCTAACTTCCAGTCGCTCGGCGCCCACGTGTGGCGTGCCGTCTGCCGTGCACGCCGCCTCAAGCCCGACGACCTCACGGTCTTCGCCGTCTTCGTCGACTGCCGGCGGCGCTTGGACCCACCTATGCCGGAGAGCTACTTCGGCAACCTCATCCAGGTCTAAACATCACGAACGCCGGTGAAGCTCTGTTCCTCACCGCACTGCGTTTAATCTATTCTTTTGTCGTTCAGGCCATCTTCACCGTGACGGCCTCCGGTCTGCTGCTCTCCAGCCCGCCGCAGTTCGCTGCGGCGCTTCTGCAGCAGGTCATCGACTCGCACACCGCCGAGGCCATCGACCTCCGTTCCAAGGAGTGGGAGGCGGCGCCGAAGCTCTTCCACTACAAGGATGCCGGCATCAACTGCGTCGCCGTCGGCAGCTCCCCAAGGTTCCCTGTGTACGACGTCGACTTCGGGTTCGGCAAGCCAGAGAGGGTCAGGAGCGGGAACAACAACAAGTTCGACGGTATGATGTACCTGTACCAGGGCCGCGACGGCGGCGGGAGCATCGACGTTGAGCTCACGTTGGACGCCGACGCCATGGACGAGCTGGGGAAGGACGACGACTTCCTCCTCGCCGCCTGCTCCTGAGGACTCACGTATTTATATTTCTGTCTACTTATGTTTCATTCTTCTTAATTACTTGGGTTAAGCGTGTATTATCTCTTCTGGAGAGTGATTATTATTTTGATCTAAGTTTCATTTACGAATATCACTTTTAACTTTTAAAAAATATTTTTAATTTTTTACAATTTAATTAAAATAATCAAATATATGCAACATTTAAAAAAAACCCAATGATACAGATCTGGAAGCGTACGAAACTTCCGAACTTCAGCTCTTCGTCCAGCGGTTAGTTCAGAACTTTCAACTCTCATACAATGAATTGACATATCAATGACTTATATATATATATATATGACCAATGAATGAAGATTTCGTTTATCATGCAATCTGAACGGCCATCCAGATCTATAACACCACTAAAAAGTAGTTTTTTTAAAAAATTTATAAATTTGTTTTAATATGAGCGTAATTTAAGAAAAATTCTTAAAAAAAATTGAAACAAACACAGGTACGATCAACCACAACATAATTTGAAAATTATTTAATCTTATCATACAAATTTCACTAGCATGGTATGATCTCGATTGCCGCATAATCTAATATTTTTTCGGTTATCAAAATTATTCACTTAAAAATTACTTTTTCTACTTTCGAAGTAAAAAAGTATGATTGGTGAATATTGCATTTGGTAACATAACTTTAAATTGCATATATTATGGAATTTCACATGAGTTGGAATAAACTCTTGTGATTAAAAATCAACATTGATGGATCGTAGCATAAGGTGGTTTGTGTGTTTTAGAAATTTTAAAAAAAAAAAATAATTTTTTTTCTTATTTTCAAGTATTTGTGTATTTTAAAAAATATGAAAAAATTTAAATTTTTTCATTACGTATAAATTTTTTCACCACTTATTATATAAAAATTAAGAAATTTAAATTTTTGATCTTTTGTTTGTCACCTAACATTAGAAAATTAAAAAATTTTAAATTTTTTTTATGTTTCTAAATTACTAGCCATTTTCTAAACTACTGCTCATTCTTTTAAATATTATTCTTTCAAAGTTTAGTTATAGTACTACTTCAAGAACTAAGAATCTAACTTGTTAGTTAGGTCGTACTGGTATGACACGAATTTTAGGTTGATACAGTATTATTCATGTCGTGTTGACATGGCCAACAAAGACAACGGATCGACCTAGGTATGGCCTATTGGCACGAAAACATTATTTGTGTCGGTCAATAGTACGATATTGATCGACATGATTTTTTAATTAATTTATATGTATTTAATATTTAAATAATTAATTTTAAAAAAATATTTATTTAATTAACAAATGTCAACATTCAAGTATTCAACCATTAATATTTAAATTTAATTTAACAATCAACGTGATAACATCTAAGTAACTCTTGTGATTAAAAATCAACATTGATGGATCGTAGCATAAGGTGGTTTGTGTGTTTTAGAAATTTAAAAAAAAATAATAATTTTTTTTCTTATTTTCAAGTATTTGTGTATTTTAAAAAATATGAAAAAATTTAAATTTTTTCATTACGTATAAATTTTTTCACCACTTATTATATAAAAATTAAGAAATTTAAATTTTTGATCTTTTGTTTGTCACCTAACATTAGAAAATTAAAAAATTTTAAATTTTTTTTATGTTTCTAAATTACTAGCCATTTTCTAAACTACTGCTCATTCTTTTAAATATTATTCTTTCAAAGTTTAGTTATAGTACTACTTCAAGAACTAAGAATCTAACTTGTTAGTTAGGTCGTACTGGTATGACACGAATTTTAGGTTGATACAGTATTATTCATGTCGTGTTGACATGGCCAACAAAGACAACGGATCGACCTAGGTATGGCCTATTAGCACGAAAACATTATTCGTGTCGGTCAATAGTACGATATTGATCGACATGATTTTTTAATTAATTTATATGTATTTAATATTTAAATAATTAATTTTAAAAAAATATTTATTTAATTAACAAATGTCAACATTAAGTATTCAACCATTAATATTTAAATTTAATTTAACAATCAACGTGATAACATCTAAGTAATTCAACCTTTGACAAAATAACAATGCATATAATTAAATTAAATTTTTTATTTATTAATGAATTACATATTTTATATTTACATTATTACAAATTTAATTATTCCCCCCATTGGCTCCACGACTCGATGACCGTTTCACACCCCCCAAGACCCAACAATCGTTCCCCCCACCGGCCTTGCAACCTGACAATCATTCCCCCCACCGACCCCACAACCGACATCCGGAAGAACACATCCAAATGTTGGGACCTTCTTCCACCTACGTGCCTTCTCTGGCCACTCCTAGTCTCCAATCGGTTTCCTGTTAGAGCGACCCAGTCGCCAAAACTTCTAGGCGGGCATCCAAATGACCAGCCGGGTGAAGCTCCCACCGTTTTGCTGATCTTCACTTACTATCTGGCCCCTGCCTTCTTATACTTTTATGCAGGTCCGTAGACTTAAATCCATAAACATAACATCGTAAATTTAAGGTGTAGACATAAGGCTGTAAACTTAACGTAAGTCATTTGCACATGCACTTGGTCCTTTGCACATCTGAATTCTCGATACGCAGCTACTGACCTGTGACCCAATTTCAGCCTGCTCTCTGGCGGAAGCCCATCTCCACACTATAGCCTCAACACTTCACATTTGGAGTCTCAATATGCGGCTGTCGGCTTGTGACTTGGATTTTGCCTACTCTCTGGCAAAAGACCATCTCTACACTACAACCTCAACACGTTCCCCCTGCATGGCCGTTCCCCTCCCCCCTTGACAACCCACCTCACAGTCTCGTGCTAGGCTAGGCTAGGCTATACCGGCCACATGAACTACTTGAGAGTCGACTTAGACACAACCCACAACATAAATAATTATTCGTACCGTGTCATTGACTAACATGATCAAATCATATCGAACCATATTAGACCAACTCAACACAACTTAATTGACATCTCTACTAAGAATGGTAATCTAAAGCTAAAACAAACACACTAAAGATATTACATTAGTAATAAATACAAGGATATGTTAACTAATTGGATCCGATTACCCGATTGCCGACCCGAAGCTCGACAATAAAAGGCCTCGCGAGATGTGAAGTGAGGGAGAGAGGGAGGGCCGGAGAGGGGCGGCGAAGATGGATCGGGACTGGGGAGCGAAGCCTGGGGGCGGCGGCGCGGCGTCGGCGCAGAATGAGGCGATTGACCGTCGCGAGAGGTTGCGGCGGCTGGCGTTGGAGACCATCGACCTCGCCAAGGACCCCTACTTCATGCGGAACCATCTGGGAAGCTACGAGTGCAAGCTGTGCCTTACTCTCCACAACAACGAGGGGAACTATCTCGCACACACCCAGGGAAAGCGGCACCAGACGAACCTCGCCAAGAGGGCCGCCCGAGAGGCAAAGGACGCCCCTGCTCTACCGCAGCCGCATAAGCGCAAGGTTTCGGTGCGCAAGTCGGGTATGTTTCGTGGGGGGAGTTCCTGTCTTTTTTCTTGCTTCTTATTGCCTAATTTGTGTAAATTATTGCCTAATGAGCTGTAGGAATTCTATGTGAGATTGATGATAATTTTATGTTCTGTTTGCTTATGCGAGACGTTTTGATACGAGAAAATGCTGAAAAATTTTGAGTGTCTAGATTTCATTTAACCGGTGAAAAAAATTGCAACGTCCTAGTCGTGTTGTAGTATCTGTTTACCATGCACTGCTGAAATTAATTGAGAAATATTATTACAAATGCTACCTTTTCCCATTTCACTTTTTGTTAAGTTTTGACCAAGTGATATCCTCTAATTGAAAGATGATTGTACAGATTTTATCTACTTGTAGATACTATCTCTTTGCTGAATGTCAAGATTTACTTTACGCTTTGAGAAGTTTAATGTAAAATTTAACAATTTATATAATGTTAATGCTAAATATCATTGCATTTAATTATTATTTTGAAAATTCTACTGCCATTTATAAATTGGCATGCTCTCCTTATATGAAGAAAGGTTATTAAGAAGACAAATGGTAAGGATGGGCATTTTTTTAATTGTATCTTGAGTATAAGATATTTATTTCTTGTAGATAAATTTTGTACCAAGAGTGGAATTTAAGGAGGCACGATTTGCTTTTAGATCCAAAATTTAGCACAAGTATAAATACAATTTTTTCTTTAATATTGACACTTTTATTTTGTTGAGAGGGAAATAAGACAAGCCTACATTCAGTCGTTGCTGGAAATGAAAAATTTGTTGCACTGGCATTTTTATAATTTGGTGTATATTTTCAGCGCAAAGATACCTTAGGATGTCAAAGAGACTGTTGGGTTGCTAAGTTAACTTGTTCCTATTCTCCTGAACATTGTGTTGGAATACAATGTCAAAGAGAAACCCTCCAGATTTCTTCAATTTCCAATAAAAATTCATTTATTATTGAAATCATGTGTCAAAGTCCATTCTACTTACTGTAAAATACTTCAAATTAAAATCAGAGAGTAACAATTTAAAGCTATTTGCCTCCTGCTCATACATCTACTTCTAATGCAGTCAAGATTGGTAGGCCTGGGTACAGAGTAACAAAGCAATTTGACCCAGAAACAAAGCAGCGGTCTCTTCTTTTTCAGGTATTTTCTGCTTATATCAGTACTATTACTATTCTCGTGTATTATATATATGACCTGAAGTTTTGCATGTTGAAAAATTGAATCTATCACTACATGTATATTCTTTTGAATGGGACCTATTTTTCATTGAACAAGGTTTGCCCACAACATTTAAAAACATTACATTCCCTATAACTTAGGATTATTGAAAATATTCTATGCCTCATGAGAAGTCAGGTGAGTAGGAGGTAGCACACTACAAGGCTTAGGGCCTCAACAACGGGGACACGTTGCTAAGGCTCATCCAAGTGCTAAACAACATGTACTATGCAACGACATTCAAGAACAAGGACAAGTTCATGATAGATGGAAGAGAAGAAGAGGTGCACTATTTTTCGAAGAAAAAAGGGTGATGGGAAGCACGCGAGATTATAAAGAAGTGAAGAAGAAGAAGAAGAAAGGAGGAAAATGGTAGAGAGAGTGAAAAGAAAAAAAAATTTTAAAAAGAGTAAAAAATGGTGGAAGTATATATAATGTGTAGAAAAAATTACAAAAAAATTTCTGAAGGTAGATCACATTTTCCTGCTTGAGGATAGACTACATTTGTCTATCTGTTTTACTGTCTTAGATTGTATTGTTTGATGGTTACTATACTATTGTGTGAGATATAATTCTTCTATACTTATCTTTGATAATTTATCAAGTATATGGTTAACAGATGATCTGCTTGTGGTTTCATTTTTCTTTTTTGCTCTATTTTCTCACTAGAAAATGGCTCTGAGAAAAAAATAGGAGATATGGTTATTCTTTTCCAAACATGAAAAACATTTAAACGGCCTTTTTTTCTTTTTTTAATGGAACATTGAAAAAACACAAGCCCTTTGATACTTGGCCTTGCTTTCAATTTGATCTATTAGCAGATCCTTTCATGAGAATGAGGTCCTTGTAATTGGTTTTTCAACAAAATAAAGGAGCTGCTGGAATTCAGGAATAATTTATGTTTAGTGTCTACATCCACCATGCTTATAGCCTTGTAAGGTCGAATTCTACGGCTGTGATTCTACCAGATATTTTTAGGATGAAACTTAAAATTATACTTCATGGTAGTGTGAAGTTTAGATGTTTGTCCCATCTAATATATATTATATACACAAAAAAAATAACGCTTTTGAGCTGTTTACATTCATTTTGATCTCTTCATATTTCTTTTTCATTTCAGATCGAATATCCTGAGATTGAGGATCTCACCAAGCCAAGACACCGTTTCATGTCATCCTTTGAGCAGGTAAAATATGGACCGAGTCGCATTGGGATCCTTTTTATTTGGGTGGCATGATAAACTACATGGTACTTCCTGTCAACTGATGCTTTGTTTTATTTTGTTTTGTTTCTCTGCAGAGAATTGAATCCTGTGATAAGAGGTACCAGTATCTCCTGTTTGCGGCAGAGCCCTATGAAACCATTGCATTCAAGGTTCTTGTAATTTATGTTTACTCTTTAATTACAATTGCATGTATTCATGCAGTTGGAGAATGAAGCTTTTTTGTACCGTTTCAGGTTCCTAGCACTGAGATTGACAAATCTACCCCAAAGTTCTTTTCCCATTGGGATCCGGACTTGAAGACTTTCATGGTTAGCAAAACAAAAACAAAAAAAATCTTCATCTCTATAAACATGTACTTAGTTCTAAATTTCATGATCCAACAGCTGCAGCTATATTTCAAGACCAAACCACCGGAACCTGGTAAACCATTAGCAGCACCAGCCCCTGTTGCCAATGGCCCCACACCACCCGGTGTTGCCCGTGTGTTGCCGCCGCCACCTCAAGCCATGCCACCACCACCCCCGCCTCCACTAAGCGGTTCAAACATAAACCCTCCCCGTCCACCACCGCCTGCACCTCCCATGGTAGGTGTGCAGATACCTCCACCACCAACAGCCAATGGACCTCCCAGACCAACAATGCCCATTCCCCTACCTGTTGGCGGTGGTGGCATGCCTAACTTTGCCGCAGGGGTTAGACCAATGGCACCAGGTTTTCCGGGCCTGCCGGTTCAAGGCCAAGGGATGCGCCCAATTCCACCTCCCAATGCTGCACAACCAGTTCCTAGGCCGCCGGCATCTTAATTGGTCAGTGATTACAATACATTTCAACTGGAGGGTGTCGATGTATCGCACCCACTGCGTTGCTTGCATCGGTGCATGACTTGATCCATTGCGGTGTGCAAATGCTGCCCACCGTAGCGGAGAAATGTTTCTGCATACCACAGGAGTGCAGCTATGCTTTAGCCATATGTTACGACGACTTCGGCGGATACATGCATGTTTCTGCATCATGGATCATGTTCGCCATATGCGTTGTGTTCTTGATGTGTTTTCGGACGGATGCGAACTTTTGAGGGGATCGTGCCGGTTATGTCTGTTTAATCCATCGTGGTTTGTGTAGTTTATTGCTTTTATTCAATCACAGATGAGAGCGTGCCGTAGCTCGGCCCTTCCGCCTTCCATTAGTAGGTAATGGATAAAGTTAGCAAAAGCTTTCCACAGCCTTGTGTTTTAGGGCATGCCCATTGGAACCTTCTGCCTAAAAGGAAGCCACAGCCGCGTGCAAGTGAGCTATATATAGACTTGCATGATTGGTTGAATACCGTTGATGGTTGCTCTTTCTATTCATTCATGGTTTGATTTGACTTTTTTTTTAAAGAGAAGTTTATCAATGTTCCAAAAGTTATAAAAAATCAGGTATCACCACCAAAAGCAAAGGAATGTTAGATTGTGTATTTTTACTTGTCACCATCTGAAATTTTATTGGTTGTCATGTGTCAAAAATTTTGAGACTTAGGTGCTTCTCCCTCCAGGTCGGTGTAGTCATCAATCCTGTCAAACTTTGTAAATGTTGAAACTAAGGTTTTATTTGGGATTGATTTTTGTTGATTCTTAAAATTATTCTTAACGTTATTATTATTATAAAAATTTTATTATATAAATTTTTATTTTCTTAATTGTTACGTAAATTCAATTTTATTTACGAAATTACTTTCACTTGACAGAAGTTAACTTTAAAGAAGTCTACGGACCCCTTCAATGATACCACCAATGCTATTTACATTGCCCATACCCTTCCATTGACTAGTGTAGCCGTTACCAGCTTCTTGTGTTGTAATACAACTTATCGACGTGGTATTTGAATATCATTCATGTTGGATTGTGACAAACTTGATCTACGGTTCGTTTAATGACAATTTAATCATCTTATGTAACAATACATGAAAAATAATTACCATAAAATGATATTCTAACGGTTGAAAAAATTCACTAAAATTTATGATTTTGAGTATAAAATTATGTTGTAAAATTACTTCAAAGTAATAAATTTCAAAAATCATAATATGTGAAAAACAAATTTTTAATATATCACCTTTGTAAAATAGCATATCATTTACTGATGTATAATAATTTGAATATAATTTGTTTATCTAATTTCAACTCTAACTTTAATTTTAATAACTATGAAAAATTAAAGTTAAGAAAATTTCTTAAATGATGTTAGAATTGTTTAATAAATTATGAAGTAAAAATTTATATATAAAAGTTTATGTAATAATGATAACACATAAAAATTTATATAAAATTAAGAAAACAAATGAAATCTTAATTATAACTGTTGTGTCTTCAACTCATCTTAGATAATATTTGTTTAAATATTTTCTACCATATACTCCCATTTTTTATTATACATCATAAGAGTAATATTTACTAACAATTTTAACATTACAAATCAACTATTTAAAAATTTACATCATAAATCTTATAAATTCTTGAAAAACATAAGCCTCACTTTATCCAATTTCACTATTTAAACACTTCACATAATGTTGTATGATTGTTGACAATCTGTAATCTAATTGTGTATTTTAGGGATTAATAAAAGTACGAACATGAAATCTTAAAAGTTAGTGATGCTGAAAACTGAAAAATGTAGTGCTGATCAGAACTGCCTTGAATATGCCGTCCTACCTCAATGAAAATGAATAGATGAGATCTGAAAACTTGGTGACGCTGAAAACTGAAAAATGTAGTGTTGTTGATCAGAACCGTCTTTGAATATGCCGTCCTACCTCAATGAAAATGAATAGGTACAAGGAATGGCCCGGTAGACGGCGGCATTGAGAGAGCATTAATGGCAAAGTAAAACAGCAAAAACTTTGTGAAGTACCAATTGATGCACCAAATCACCAATCGAAACCTTAAGAAAATTTTGGCAAATGGAATGTGTCAGAGCCATATCCCTTTGGTGCATACCTTGACCAATACAAAAGGTGGCCGCCCATCCAAACGAGAGCAAAAGGTGCTTGCTTGGTCAGGTGACGCCAATCATGGTCACATTTATCCACTCAGTTGAATGACATGGAAGCTAGTGGCATGGTATAAGTTTGGTGGTAGAATAATACCAACAATATGCATGTAAGGAAAACATTCTGCTTTGCATCATTAAATAACCAATGTGCAAGCTTGTTGCTTACCATGAATGGAAGCTTTCCAAACTCCCAAGGAGGATTTGTGTTTTTAGAAATAGTGAAAAATAACAAAAAATGGTAAAAATTTTAACTTACTATTTCTCATCATTTTCAAATGCATAAATCCCTTCCTAATTAGCGAACACATTCAGTCTGACCTGAGCAGTCACCTCAGGGTGAAGCTTGATCCCAACAATATATTCTCCAGTTTCACGGATTTCAGGAACATCAACAATGCGTTTGTCAACATCCCTAAAGATTTATGGCGCAAAAGTCACAAGTGAAGATGTGCAAATGATAACAGTGTGAGATGGGCTATTGTGACTATTTATCATGCAGGACATACCTTTGTAGTTGTGCTTTGATAATGTCAACCACATCCTGGGCGGTGACCCTGAAATCATGAAAAATTTAGATCATTGTCAGAGAAAAGGCATATCTGACAACTTGGTTCTGGTTTGAGTTTTGTCATGCTTACGTTCCAAATATTTGTTTTCCCTTGCCACCTTTTCGTTTCACCTTAAAAGCTCCAACTGTTTGGAAAATTAAAGCAAGTTGTTTTGCCTCTTCTTTTACCTAACCAAAGAACAAGATGAAATGGAAGACAGTTTTTTCATACCATCAATGAATACATTTCTTGTTTGCATTTAGAATTACGATTCTACAGCAATTTTACCAAAATGAAAAGTTTTTTCTACCAAAATGCATTTCTAAATACATCCATAAATTTCCACTTTTTTTGCAAACAAAATTTCTAGATTTTAGTTCAAATCTAACATTTTCAAAAAACCGATAAGAAGTAACTTAAGAAAAAAACATAGAAATATTATCCTGTGTTTTCAAAACTGCGCTCATAAACCTTTTTGTATTCATAAAAAAAGCCATCAAAATAGACGCAAACAATACTGAACTGCTTTCCGATAAAAACTTTGTAAAAGGTAATGATTCCAGTTGCAATTCCAAATGCAAACTTAATTCATACATGCGAAATGGTAGCCTAGTTCAATATATAGAAAGAAGTAAACATCTCATGAAAACAAGAAAGTAGTGATGGTAGATCACATTTACAGAAGTGACAATTAAAAATGCAACAAACATGTTTTGAATAATCATTCTCATAGAAGGAATCTACAATAATACCATGTTTTAAATATGCATGAATGCAATCAAAGACCAACAAAATCAGAAGCATACAAGGAAAAGATTGAACATGAACATTGCCAGGCATTAAAAATTTGGGAAGATGGCACTTAATTGTGAACAAATGCTAGACAAGCGCAGTGCAAATGAGCAGCAAGAGAAAAACATGTGTTGAAGTTGAGGAAAATAATGATAATTCCATTCATTGTTAAGAGAGTGTTCACATATTTATACGGTGCCTTATTAGAAATCTAATAACTGATAAAACACTCATGAAAAAGTTAATAAATCTCTAAAATATTGTGCTTATAACAATTACATCTTTAGCACTGTCCTTCAAGCCAGAATCATGCCCAACTTATTACAAAGATATTCAAATAGTTCACGGCATACCTTTTGTGAAGATAAAAAGATAGTGTGTATAAAATGACAACGATCCCTCTCATCATCATATCATACATGTGATGCTAATCACCACAACATACTTTGTGCAATCATGGGAAATCAAATTTTTGTTTGATTGTCACAATATAAAGACAGAGACTTGTCACTAAAAAAGTGACCTCCACAAACAAGGATTTGAACCACGTAACTATGTAGATTGTCTATGCTATAGAGTGATATTTACTTTAAACTAGATATCTAAACAACATTTACTATACCAAGTGACTAGCTTGCGCTTTTATGTGTACTATGCAGTACCATGAGGTTAACATTCTCTCTACTTTATTGCGTGCATAGCTTGAATTTGAGTATGCTTCAATCTCAAATTGTCTATTCTTCTTGTAGATCAAGCTCCTATCAGGTGTACATTAATGTAGGCTTCCTATACACTCCAGGGGAATCACAAAAGAAAAGATTTTTTTCAACATGTGTATTTTCTAGCTTACACCTAAGACAATCTATCCCTTTAAGAAGATCAAGATTATATTTCCTATGGAGTAAAATCATTTTCTCTCTACCTTATGGAAACTCAATTCCTAGAAAATATCTAAGACCTGTGACCTTGATAATGGAGTGTCACTTAAGTTACTCTTTTTTCTTGCAAATGCCTCTAGTCTAACTTGTCATTACAATGTCATCCGTATACACTAATAGGAGGGAAAAAAATCCACCAATATGTTTCTCAATGAATATAGAGTGAACAACAGCATATCAATCCATATCATGTGAGTTGAATTTTTCAAGGTAGGCCTATGGAACTTGCTTAAGTAAGATCATAAAATAGTCCTTTTAAGTAGGCAATCTCAATCCTCCTTCTGCACAACATATCTACGAGATTGATTTATGAGTACCCATCCTATGAAGTTAACTTATAGGAAAGCATTCTTGTTGTGTAATAAGTGTAATCTATGACTCTCATTGATAGTAATAAATAGCAATGCATGAATAGAATTTAAATTAACATGAGAAGGTAACAACATAATCAATTCATGAAGTTCATGTGAATCCTTGAGTCATGAAACAAGTGTCACATCCAACCATGGATCCATCTCATTTATACTTTATAATGTCAACTCATCTATAGTTAATTATATTGGTATATTGGAGGTGAGCTACCAAGTCATAAGCATCATGTGATAACGATATTTATATTTCTTTATTGATGGTAAACTTCCAATAAAAAAGAGCTTTTTACTAGTTCCTGAGAATGAACTTAGAGAGAATGAATACAATAGAACTTCAAAATAACAAGATAAGCTGATCAAAGGTAATAAAGTAATATATAAGATGAATAGTGATAAATCATTTTCCCTTTCAAGGCACATTAGTTGGCCAAAGGAAAGAGGCTCTACCGTAGTGGTAGTTTTGCTCATTTTATCATGGAACCTAGAGAAGGGTCAAAAGAAAACATGAATTGTCAATTTTTTGACAAGAATGTACTTTTTTTGGACTTCTTAAATCAAAGCAAGCTTTGGATCACCACTTTGATCACTCTGCTGAAAGGATAATCATAACACTCAACCATCCCAATTGAATAGCTAGTAACAAGAATGAATTATTACATATATCCCACCTGACCAAGATGTGAAACCAATTTAGGAAGGATGACTTCAAAATCAAAGGCTGCCAAAATCAAACTGGCTGCTCTGTTATTAACCAGTAGAAAGCACAAGGTAATTGATTGATTGGGCCTACCATCTTCTATTCCCATCAAACACCATAATAAAACAAAAATGTTTGTTTTATGACCTTACCCTTGGTTTATTTTATTAGCCTATCTTTCTGTTTGTCTTTATTAAATCATCCTTAATGTCCTATGCAACATTTGTAGACACTTTGATGAAGTTGGTTCTGAAGAAAATAGTGTATAAGCCTCAAAGGGGGTTAAAGGAAGACATCAATGGCCTGAGATGGACTTTTTTGTTCTCTCGGATCTCTCCTATTTTTGCCATAAACGCAGTTTCCATGATTTACTGAAGTAATTTCATGTGGTTCAGAAAAACCATGCGGTAATCATCCCCTCTCTTACAGCAGTTTTGATTATATATGCCTTCCACTTGAGCATTCCTTTTTCGGCCCACTCTCTTGATAAAGCTCGTTGGTCATAAAGCATGTACCACTATCGTTAATGTGTGAATACTTATTTTTACTCACACAAACAGATCCTTATGCAAAAATAAACAAATTTTCTTGACAACATGCTTACCCGCAGTTTCTCAGCCTCAATTCTTTCTTCTTCTAACCTCATTTCCCTGTTGGCATTGATAGAGAATACAATCAATATTTTCAAAGGAAAAATACAGCACAAAAAATATTTTCCAATACAACAGTTGCATCAATTAACAAGGATTATTTTTCCATTTCTACATCACAATTACTTTTAATCATTATTTAGAAAAAATTGGCATGCATCAAGGGGTGGTCTTTTCAGCATTGAAGGAATACTCGACAATTGAAAAGTTACATATACCCCACAATTCTCAATAAGAAATTTCATAATGTTATATGACAGCTTTCAACACCAACATGTGTTGGATTACCCCTTTCAGGAGGTTCGAAAGAACTGACTTGGATGGGCTGTTACCGAAAACGCTCTTGCTGGTCTACCTCATCCCAAAAGTGGAAATCCCGAGAACAGAAGAGTAAAAGATCAAACAATTCATGAACATCGTCAAGCATGTACAAACATTCAAATGAAGCTTCAACTACAGACGAATACTCTTCTGCCACACCACACTAGTTCTACAACACACCACCACACCAGGAACGAGCACAAACATGAAACTCAACAGAGTACGAAAGCCAAAAAGAAAAAGGAGGGACAGCAAAACCATACTTGATAAGGAGGGGAGTGACAATTTGAGCCTTTCCAAGTGGAAAGAGATAGTTTCGAAAGAACCCCGCCTTGACTTCCAGCAACTCCCCCTTCTTCCCCACCTCCGGTACGTCCTCCTTCAGTATAATCTGTGCAGGCAAGCACCAAACCGTTTTTAAAAACGAAAAAATCCCCAACCAGAAATGAAAAGAACAGTGGAGTTCCGCAGATTCAATCGCCGATCGCCGTCAGTACTTTTCTAGTCTTCTTTCCCTTCTTCTGGGCGATGATCGGCGTTGCCGCGGCCTTGGATGCCGCAAAACTCCTCTCCAAATTGCTTCCCCGCCACGACACGGACGAGCTCCACGACAGAGACGATGATGTCACCGCTGCTGCTGCTGTTGCCGCCGCCATCGCTTGCTCCTCCCGATCGCTCTCCTCCTCCTCCTCCTCCGTTGCTCGCTTCTTCCAACACCACCAGCTCTGTTGCTGGTCGACGTCCTCAGCTCTCAGCTCTCTGCGCTGTTATCTGTTCATCTTTTTGCATTCATCGTCCCTTTTTTTTTCTCATATTCGACCAAAACCCCAAAACCAACGCACTTCTACGATTTTAATACCTAATTTTTAGATTGAGAAATAACGCTCTGGTAGCACAAGAATGTTATCACTATCTCTAGTGTTATTACTTTAATATTTTTGATTAAAATTGATTAATTATATGAAATAAATTTATATAATTACTTTGTAATTATATAGATCATGTATTTATAATTTTTTCTCTCATATATAGTATTTCGATAAATTTCTCTTATGTACAGTATTTCAATGAACAATACTTCGTAACTATACAAACTTACTTCGTATAATTAGTTAGATTTAATTTAAATTGTCTAAAAGTAGTACCACTAAAGATGACACTCTAGTAATATTATTAGAGAATTTATTTCCTTTTAGATATATGCACCTTTATTTTTCACTCTACGTTACAGTATTTTATAGTAATATTTATCAAATAATTTTAATATTTTATATTAAAAAATTATATTAAAATATTTACATTGTAAATTATATAATTTTTTTTTAAAAGGTGAATCTAATTTCTTCTAATTTTATCTCCTAAACAATTTTCTAATTTTGAAAATCGGAAAAAGCATTTTCTAATTTTTCTAGCATTTATGTACTTAGAAAATGAGAAAATATTTTTCCTAGCAAGTATTTATACTCAAAATTTGACAAATTAGAAAATAATTTTCAAAGTAAATTTAGAAAATAATTTTAAGGAAAATCTAGAAAATAATTTCCTAGAAAAAATTTTCCTGACATTTGTACACGTTATAGAAAATGAAGAAAATTCCAGTAAAATAAATATTTTTTCATGTAATAACATAAAAATTTAATTAATTGCATAATATTAGTCTAAATAAATGTAGCAATATATTTCCAACCATCTAACTTCATCAACTATAATTTTGAAAAAATTACAAATAAAAATCATAAATGAAAATTACAAAATTATATTTATGCATAAATCTTAAATTAAAAAAAATATATTTATCATTTCATAAGAAGCAAAAGGAAGATGAAAGTATGGAGATTTTTTTATTGAGGAACATGAGAAGAGGGATGTCGAAGAGAGACACGTGAGGAGGAGAGCGACTATTATGCATAAGTATATTATTCTCACATACGTACATCGTGTATCTGTGATTATTCATTTTTCAATATGTGCACAATACATTATTTGTTAGGTTATTATTTTTTTAGTGAAATTTTTAATTAAAATATATGTAAATGTTTTTCTCTACAAAATTATAATTAAAGTATTTTATATAAATGTATTAGTTCATTTGAATTGTATAATATTATGTAGTTGATTCATTATATAATATTTGATAATTTTATGTTATTATATAAATTAACGATCTATTATAAAAAATTTCTTCACTTTCATGCACAAATATTATGAAATTTTTTTCTAGAAAAGTATTTTCTAAGTGCACAAATAGGCCCTTAGGTTGCATTTATTGTAAAGTTTTTCAACTATATTTATTATACATCACATTAGTGTATGGTAAATTAATTAAAAAGTCGTAAATTGCATAGTAAATTATGAAATAAAAATTTGTGTATATGAATTTATATCGTAACAATGACAAATAAGAATTCCTAAAAAGATAAAAAATCTCTCATCAAACAAACTCTTAGAAGGTGTTTGTGTATATAGAATTAAACGAAAATGAATTGACATGATAGAAATTGAATTAAACAAAAATCTATTCAATGTGAGGGTATTTGTGTATTTATTAGAATTAAACAGAATTAAAAATATAATCTACTGAATTTTGACAAAACATGATTACAAAAGATCTACCAAATAAAGATAACAATACCCGATTGTATAATAATTACTAAGGCTGTATAAGACAAATATGGTTTATTTTCCTTCAATTCACAATAGGAGTATAAAAAGAGGATTGAGAATTGAATTATTGACCTTTTCTTTGACATAAATGTTAGAATTGGATGGAATTAAATTCCCCCTGATTCATTTTCATCCAATTTTAGTGACACAAATACCCCTTACTCTAATTTTCCTGTAAATGTAATTTTTACATTTTTATTTAAATTATTATTATTTGCACGACAAGAATTTAAAATAAATTAAAAGTTTAAAACCATCAAGTTTTGAAACTACAATTAAGGCAAAAGTTATCAAAAAAAAAAATCTAAAGCAGAAATATATCTAAAAAAAAGAAAAAAGACAATAACAAAAAGTGGGAAAAAATAAGAGAGTGAAGACTTTACTTAAGGGTGCATTTGAAGATAACTTTTTTCTCTAGAAGTTAGATAAAACTGAAGATAGAGTTAATTTCGTGAACAAAATTGAAATTATATAATAATTATATAGTAATTTAGGTGATAAAAATTTATATATTGAAATATATATAATAATAATGATGTTACGAGTGATTTTAAGAGGTGAAAAAAGTTGAAACCAAATGGAGCTAAGACTGTGTTCGATAAAAAAGATCTGTAGAGTGATTTTTTAGTTATAATTATTATAAAAGATCATTGATTTTTTTTTTTTATAGATCTTTTGTGGAGTGTTATTAAAAATTATATTGAAATTAATATTTTAGTGTAGAGATCTTTTTATGTTCAATAAATTACTATAGGAATTTAATGCTGCATAATGAAAAAATTAGTAGATTTTTTTTACCGAATAGACCCTAAAATCTTCCTATAGCTTCAATCTTATCTAATTACCTTTATGGAGTTTTTTTAATTCGCCCTATCTATGCTTTTTAGTTGCAAAGTTTTGGTTTAGAATGCATTTGTTTATGCATATAAGGGTAGCACATCTAGTGCATGTAGGTTTGTTCATCGATGCTCATGTTAAAAGAGGCGCAAATGTTGTGAGATATCGACGCTCATGTTGTGTTGAAAGGGCTAATGGGAGGCATGACAAAAGGGCTAGTAGGAGGCGTGTTGTGGGCGGTGTTGAAGAAAAGGGTGGAGAGTGAAATGGTATTTGTTGCAAAAAAGAGCGATGATGAGGACCGAAATGGTATCAAAACAAGAGGTTGGAGTAGAGAATTGCAATCAAGTGTAGGAAAAATTGCTCTGTTGTAGAAAGATGTAATGCAACTATTATGTATAGTAACAAGATCAATTTCGAGTTCTTGTTAATGTATAGTATTTTACAGTTTGATAGGTTTCTTCACAACTCCATAGTAATGCCCTAATCTCTCTTGCTTTCTATGCTCTTCTATTTGTTAAGCTCTCGCCTCTTAAATAGATCAAAGACTTTTTTTAAAAAAAATTAGACCTATATAAGACAAAAGGTTATTTATGGGTATCTTCACAAGTAACTTTTTTTAACTTCAATAGTTAAAAAGAACTAAAGTTCGAGCTGATTTCGTAAACGAAATTAAAACTACATAGTAATTTGAGTGATAAAAGTTCATATGTTAAAATCTATATAATAATAATTACATTGAAAATAATTTTAGAAGTTGAAAAAAATTGCTCGTGAATGCACCCAAAGTGTCATGAAACCCAAAGTGTTGTGGTTCCAATGAATCATATATCATTAGATAAAACATGTGATTGTCATATTACCTAACATTTCGTAATAAAATTGGTATATTGATAGGTGAAACTAAGACTTCGTTTGATATGACTTTTACTGTAACCAAAAATCACTTCTAATATAATGATGACATAGGAGATTCTCAAGGTAACTTCATCCTATTTTCAAAAAGTGTATTTATTTTTCCTCATTTGATACAAGAAGTGTTTTTTCCTACTCCTAAAGCTGAAAAAACTATTATCAAACGAAACCTAAAAGAATGTTAGTTCCCAATAGAATGTATACATCTAATGAAACAAAATAGGCCTTATTAAGAACAAGCTCAGAGTCTAAACCAGCAAAACATAAGTGTATGCTGTCATTTATCTATAAGCACTGTAATCAGATTTCAAGCCTGTAACAGGTCTTACTACAGCCTTTTACTTGTTATCATACCTCTCGAATTTACAATGCAGAGATATCGAATTTGCATAGATTTGGAGACGCCTCGAGTAATTGATCAGAAAGATGATGCTTCTCCATCTTCACTTTTTCTTGGACAGGTGTTTCATCAAGCCTTTCCAAATCTTTCCAAACCATATTGCATTCATCACAGCCAACACAGATGGAACACAAAAGGTTAGGAGGTAGCCGGTGGTGCGCATCTGTTCGATCTGTAGCAAGGAGAGACACATGAGAGGTTCAACAGAGATGGAATGTTGATGACATTTATTGATGGTGGTTGTATTTATTCTTGGGTTTGAACTTAGGAGGTAGAATATCTCTCACAATAGAATGAAAGTGATTGAGGTGAACATATGATAAGTGCTTGAGGCATATAGAAATCCCAACCTATAATTAATCATGGAAATGGGTAATTCCCACAAAAAGGCAATTAGGTTTCTTCTTAATTGGCACTCATGCCCAAGCCACTTGTGGTTCAAAGAAACAATCATAAAAATGCAGTCGGATTAGAAAACTAGATCACTATGGCATCTTCTGTATGTACACGCACACACACAAATGACAGAAACATATTCTATCAACAAAGATTTATTGGTATTTACTTGCTTAAGTGTTCTAGTAATTCGCATTGCAGTGGTAACTGAATTTACCTGATCATAATGCTGGTAGACATGGTAAAACAAGTAGCAAAACAGCAAAATCCTTGCTGCCTGCATGTGCAAGAATGCAAAATGGATAGAATCAGAAAAATCAACAAATGAGGAGCAATGGAATGTGGATCATGTGCTTGTTAGAAGAGAACATTTTTGTAAATTATCTTCGGAATGATCGTGTTCGTTGATACTACTATTGTTCTTGTTGATAACGGAAGACAAAAGCGGGAAGTTAAATCATCTACTTACTAGCCAAGCGAAGAACATAAATACACCATTTGCAATATATGCATTGGATCCTTTTAACCCTGTCGTGTCAAGAAGCCTTGCAAATATGATGGAGGATGTCAGAAAACAAAATACCCAAATGTAACAATCAAACACTTAGAGAAGTTAGTGTGAGTACCATCTCAAATTAATCAAAGGAGTAGTTGCCTCGGAAATGAGAACCATATAGGTGTATAATTGTCCTTCCCCAGACAATACCGAGTAAGCAATTGCAAATAAGGAGAGAGTGTGATGTATCACCTGAGGGAAAAAAAAACAAAGGTGATCAATTTGAAAGGTACATATGCTTTCATAGAGAATGCAATATTTTCGGATGACCAATCCAATTATCCAAATAAAATGCAAGGCACGGTCATGTTTATTGGCCATATTTTGAAGATCAACAGTGGTTACCAATACATCATAATGACGGTATCTGAATTTGGATTATTAATATGACATGAGTTAGGGAAGGAAAAAAAGGAAATTCATGATGACAAAAATTGTAGCGAAAAATTTGAAGAGCAGTACTGCAAGTCTTCAACAGACTGCTTCCAACAAAAAGTAAGACGAACGTCTGTTTATGACACTAAGAATTCACAGGTAATCTTTAAAAGCATGATACTTACAAATTCCATGCCACCAAGAATAGGATACAACCAATAAATCAATGCAAGGTCGGCAACAAAATACCCTACAGAAACCTGCGCAAAAGGCTAGAATATCACTTTAAACTGAAAATCCCATAACACATGAAGATAAAAAATTTAGACTCTTATGAGAATGCATGAGCATGTTATACCCCCAAGGTAAAAGTAGAGACGCATGAACTTCGTAACGTAATGAGGCCATTCTGAGGATCATCAGAGAACAAATTTGAAAAGAACACCAGATACAATGCCATAACTGATATAAAAATGGCATGGATGCTAGACATACCCCTGCAGAAAAAGTGTGTGAATAAACATCAAAACTTACAGATGTTAAAGAAGGTGCTTGTTTACATAGACGACTAGGCTCAAAAGTGCAACCGTTTGGCAATAGGGGCAATGCGAAACAAGTGAAGTTGCAATTGATAATATCGTCTATGAGCATATTGAACAACATAATAAAGAAATAAAGGTTGTGAATACCAACACCATACTTCAAGTGAGTGATGGTACTGCCCATATTCATGGTCTTGATGAAGCAACGTAGATAAAAATAATATAATCAAAATTAAAATTGTTCTCACCTGTTATTCCACTCAATTCTTTGAATTTTTGTTAAGCTCTTATAGCCCTTGAACAAAAGGGAAGAAACAAATTTCGTAATATCATAGGCCTGGAAAGTTCAACAAGGAACTGTTTAAGAAGAATGAAAACAAAACAAAAAACAATAGGAGAGAAGTACGTCATAAAGGGCACCATTGAATATTACTGGATTGTGCATGTCTAGATAAGCTTCTCTAGGCTTCCCTACTAACAATTTAATAAAATTTACCAAAAGTAAATAAACTAGTAGAACTTGCTGGATTGTGTATGTCTAGATAAATTCTTCTTTGTGTCCACTTCGACTTCCTCCGTCAAAAACTTCCTCTCTACAAATTTCTTCTTGACCATGAGCATCAGTGACTCATTTCTATCATTCAAACTTTTCCTTGGAGCTCCACACAAGTGATGGGACTGCCTCCAGGAGCTCTATCATCGCCCTTCTATTTTCTAGGACTTCATGCTACATCTACAAGATCAACTCTCAGATCTTGTTGAAACCCATCGATCGATCATGCTTCTTGTTGTCGTCTGGCTTTGACACCAATTGTTGCATTCCCTCATAGGAACGTCACCACAAACGTCAGCGGTGGACCACCCAACGACACACACTGAAGAAGAACCTTTCAACCTTAGATGGACTGAAAGGGATTCGGATAGAAATTAGCACAGATCACATGGGGATCTTCCATACTCCCCCCATATATTTATACTTGTCTTTAAGTTGATTACAGAAACGAACGAACAAAAACAATAATAAGAAAATAGCAAGGATAAGATAACAAAAACAACAAAATAAGATCATAACACAAGACTATGTAGAACAAGAGGTGCTAACTGGGCTTACCATCTTGCACATCAAAATGCCAACGATAATGGAAGTACACGAAACACAAGAATTCCCCAATAAGCAGTGCCTCATAAACATCTCCGCCTGGTATCTATAAAAATTCATTGCTGAAAATGAGCAATGAAAACCTTGCATGACAGTGTCCGATGATGCAAAATTAGGACAGATTAAAAAAGTATGCAACAGACACAAAATGAGAAAGCATTAGCATGTTTTATGATACCAATTGCACTCACACGTGATTCTAAAAAATAGCTTGTAATAAATAAACAACACAGAAAGGTAGAGAATCATATGAAAGAGTGGAACTAAGAGTAGCCCATTTCACCCACACAAACAGGAAGGAAAACCCACTTCCTGCATTCTGGTTCCTGACCCCCTACCCAATTCATCAGGCAATAGCAATTCAAGAAAAGGCAAACACATTGAACAAGAGCCTGATTTCTGCAAAGGGGTTTGTAGCTGCAGACCTGATTTCTCAAACCAATGCGATTCCCTTTTTGCCTACTTCCTCCTTTGTTGATTGGTTTACCCACAACCCAAGCTAGAAGGAGCTCTTGAGCAATTTCTAGTCCATTAAACACCGAAGAGGAAGGGGAAGAATAAAAAAAGAAGACACCCAATACTGTAAACTTGCAAATACTAAAAGCCCAATAAATCTTTTTATCTGTTTATTCATTGCCTTCTCAAATAGCAGGGTAAGTGAAGGAGACATGCTTCCATAGACAAAAAGAAATGTAGATCGAGCAGAAAACCCCATTGATTGGGTCAACATCATCGAACCTACCGGTACATTAAAGTTGATGCTTAGCTCTTCGCATTGTAGGCTGATTGGATGGGCCTGAAGCGTCACCAGTGCTTACTTACCAACCGACGTGTAGTGATCAATATGCTTGTACAGGTTCTATTTGTTTACAAGTAATTATATATATTTTGATATAATTTTTAGTGTAAAATATTAAAATTGTAAATATTATCGTAGACTATTATGATATATAATGAAAAATAAGATACATTGTAAAAAAATACTTAACCAAATAAAACCTAAAATAATATAATTCTCACATCACCTACTTCCACTATTTAAATAATGAAACTATTGTTTCACTCCTACTAATATTTAATTTATTTATTAGTTATATTTCAAAAAAAATAATTGTAAAGTGTGATTTTTTTTTTTTATTTCTAAAATCATTTTTAATGTCATTATCACTATACAGATTCTAATGTATAAATTTTTATCATTCAAATTACTTACAATTTTAAATTCATTCACGAAACTAATTTTAACTTCAATTCTTTCTAACTCTCGAAACTAAATAAAATTACTCAACATTAATCTATGATATAATGCATTAAATTTTTAACCAAATCTGATCAAACTTAATTGACCAGTAAGATAATCATATTTGTTAACCTAATTTTAGTTCTACAAAAATTTGAATAAAATTTTTAGTATGTGTTTATATTCATACAATGTTAATTAAAATGCATTTTTAGGCTTTATTCTTTTTCAACTTCTTCTAATTTCCAAAATCACTTCAGTGTCATTATTACTTCACATATTCTAATGTATAAATTTTTATCACCTAAATTACTATATAATTTAACTTTACAAAACCAACTCTAGGTCTCTAATTTCAGCTCTATCTAACACTTGAAGTTAAAAAAAGTTATCTCTAAACACACCTATCTTTAAATTTACCTGATTTACTGTAAGTACCTGGAAAAATAGTTTTCTTACAAGAAAAAAGAGTTTTGTAACTATGATAAAGATTTGGAAATTGGAATAAAAAAAATATCATAATGAAAAAAGATTAAAATTTGGGGGTTTGTTCACAAAATTCACTCTAGCGTGCACACAAACTCTTACGTACTTCCTTACCCTTGTCGTTCGTGTGTACGTCAATTACCTCTACCTCTGTCACTCGTCCCTTACTTTGCCACACATCCTCTTCGCGTTGAAACCCATTTGGGTTTTATAAAAGTTGTAGAAAGAGGGGTGAGGAAGAAGGGGTCAACATTTGAGTAAGGGAAAAAAAAGAGAAAGGAGGGAAGAAGAAAAGAAGAAAGTAAAAAGAAAGGAAAAGGTGAAAAAGAAAGAAAGGAAGAGGAAATAAAATAAAATAAAAATTATATTTAACAATTACAAAAATTCTGGTTTTAGATTTGATTTTTTTTTAATATGTTATATATGTTTGATTATTTTAATTAAATTGTAAAAGAATATTATTTAAAATAAATAAATATTGATGTAATAGAAAACATAATGACAAAATAATGAGAAGAGTAGATTGAGTAATGTTAAGGTAGTGATGAAAATTAGGAATACTCTTGGATGCCAGAAGTAGTGTGAAAGTTTATGTAAACAAATAATATCTTAAGTTATGAAAGTTTATATGTTAAAATTTATATAGTAATAATGATATTAAAAAATTATGTAAAATTAAAGTTAAAATTGAACCAAATGAAACCTTAAATAGATAAAATTTTATCAACAATATCAACATTTACATCAAAGTAGCAATCTCTTGCTGTTAACAAGCAATTTGAATTAGAGAAACACATTAACTCAAGACAAATTACTTGCAATGTTGATAATATATATTAACATATATAGTTTCACTATTAACAATTATGTTATTAAGGTTATTACAACATTTTGTTATTATATCTTTATATAAGAATTGTGCATATATCTTGTAAAATAATCTAAGTTCAAGATATATGTACAATTCTTATATAGAGATGTAACAACAGAATGTTTAACAACTTTGATAGCATAACTATTAATAGTGAAACTATACATATTAATAATATGATGTCAATTATAACTTTAATTAAGATTTAAATGTCAAAATATGAATGTCATGCAAGCATGATGTTTCTGCACATCATCATCTTTGTTCAATTGATTATAAATGAAGATTTTACGTGATATTAAAGTTAAGTTTACGTATATTTAAAAAATTATTTGTTGACATAAATAAGTAGAGATTAAAGTGTTTTATCGAATATTACAATAATTTGTTTTATCGAATAAGTAGAGATTAAACTTAAACTAGATCATATGTTAAGTCGAAATTAAATTTTGAAACAAACAGAAGTATCAACAAATAAAAAAGTGTTTTTTCTTTATTTCATATTTTACTTAAATTATTATAGACTTTTTTAAAAAAATTTCTTATTTTAATTTTATTCACCACACAAATAGGTGTCTGTACTTAACTACGAAAGTTAGGAATACTTCACGTATCAAGTAAAATTACATTTCAAAGCAAATCTTTCATCCATATCTGTAAATCAATGTAACACCTCGACGATACCTGAAAACTCATTTAATTGAATCAAATAATTGGGCATATTTCACAAAGGACCACGTCAACCAATTCTCTGACATTCAGCTTAAACAGAACATCAGTGATATTACTGTAGACTTATTTTTTAAAACATTCATAATATCAAGAATTAGTTATTTATCTGGTGAGTTTGTTCGCTGACGTTTTCGCATTATTTTGTTAATTATAATCTTGAGATAATTATATTGTGTTAGTGAAGATTTGAATTTAAAATTATAAGTTTTAATGAATTTTTTTTTAACTATTTGTATATTATTTTAGTAGTTAAAATGAATATATCAGTGATGCAGACGTCGCACCTATATTTATATATATATTTGAAATTAAAGAATTCAAATTTATTATTGTGTATATTTCTTTTAAATTTTTGTTGAAAAATTATTACTTTTGAGATAATTTTACTACATTAGTGAAATTTTAAATTGACAACTATGAGTAGGTTTGTATTCTTGAAAAGTATGAAAAATGGTAAAAAAATTAACTTAATATTTCTTATTATTTTTATAATTAAGACTTATTTGTGCGTAAAATTGGATGAAAATAAATTGTAAAGAATTTATTTCTTAGAATTAAATTGAGTAGAATTAAATTTAATATAAATGTATCTGTACATCTCGTAGAATTAAATTTAATACAAATGTATCTGTACATCTCGTAGAATTAAATAAAATTTGAAATTTCAATATTTATGCACGTATCATAGTTGAACAGAATTGAATGTATTTTAAAAAAAATAGTAAAAAATTAATATATTTTAAAATTTAACTATTTATAAAATAAACTTTTTGAAAGATGTAAAAATTGCAAAATATCCTACTAAGGTGAGAGGATATAGAAATTTTGCTCAATTCATAATGTACATGTCAGAATTGATTTTTAAAATTTCTTTTTATAAAAATTTTATCTAATTTTGTAAAAAAATTAAATTTCATAAGTAAGAAAAAAAATTAAATTCTTTATAATACAATTCTCTTCGATTTGATTGACACAAGCTACACTTAAGTTCAAAAGCAACAAACCTTTTATATAAGTTCAATAGACCTCTCAACCACTAAAACATTATTTTAATAATTTAAATGACGTGATATTCGTAATCGATGACGTTCACACATTGACAAAACGAATAAAAAAATTGTAAAAGTTATAAATATTTTTAAAATATTTTAATTTAAAAAAGGTGAAAGATAAAAGAGGATGTACGTGTATGTTTGTTTAAAAGATAAGATAAGATAAGTTATAGCTTATAATTTTTTTAAGAAATTATATAATTTATAATATAAGTTTTTAGTATAATATTTTTAATGTAAAATATTAAGAATATTTGTAAATATTATATATAATAGAAAAAAGTAAATTCTCTAATGACATCATTAGAGTTGTTTTTCTAACTATACCTAATTTTAAGTCATTTATATATATATATATATATATATATATATATATAAGGTTTTGAAAGAAATTTAAAAGACAATGAATGAGAGATTTAAGAAGACAATGGTGTAAAAATAGATATAGATGTAGAACATATATATGATGAAGAACATCTACAGTTTCTTAATCAATAAAAGTAGAAAGAAAGATATTATTGTTAAAGTTATCAAACATAATATTTCATAAATGTAAATTTAAGAATACTAATTTATTGATAAGAATTGTGATATATATACAAGAAGAAGATCAAGATATTATTAGAAAAATAACTCTAATAATAATCTTTTGAAAAAATATCAACCAGTCATTAGAGATTGTGATGTGTAAAGAAATCAAGATTATATTCTTAAAAAATTTAAATAAATTATTAAAAAATTTAAATAATCCATGAAACATGAGATTAACACTACCTTCCTGCTTTCGCATATCCGAAGCTGATTTTTTTCCAAAAAGCTCGTCCAGTCGTCTTCCTCCGCCGCCGGACCGTCGACTCCGAGCATGCTCCGGAGCCGCCATCTGGGCTCTCCGGCGGATGCCACGACACATAAAAGGTCCGACGAGGCTGCCTCCTCGTCGACATCGTCCGACGAGGCCCACCCGAGAAAGAAAGCCGCCCTCCACCACAACACACCCACCATCTCCGACGACTCCTCTTCCTCCTCTTCCTCCTCCTCCTCCTCCTCCGTCACTGGCCTCCGCCTTGTCTCTCTTCTTCTTCAGTCGGCGGAGTCCATTGCCGGCAACGAACTGGAACACGCCCGCTATCTCCTACTCGAACTCTCCCAGATTTGCTCTCCCTTTGGTACCTCGCCGGAGCGCGTGGCGACTTACTTCACCGACGCCCTCAACGCCCGCCTCTTCTCCACCTTCCTGGCAAAGACCACCAGCAGCAGCAGCAGCAACCTGGAGATGTCGTCTCCGGCGAGCGACTCCAGAGCCATGACCCTTGCCCGGACGCGGAGGATTCTGCAAGCTTTCCACCACTACAACTCGATTTCGCCGCTCGTCAAGTTCTCGCACTTCACGGCGAACCAGGCGATCTTTCAGGCCCTGGAAGGCGAGGACAGAGTACACATCATCGACCTCGACATCATGCAGGGCCTCCAATGGCCGGCGCTATTCCACATTCTGGCGTCTCGGCCGTCGGGGATCAAGATCAAGTCGTTGAGGATCACAGGGTTGGGGTCGTCCATCGAATTGCTTCAGGCCACCGGCCGGCGGCTGTCGGACTTTGCTGCGTCCTTGGGCTTTCCTTTCGAGTTCCACCCCGTGGAGGCCAAGATCGGATGCGTCGACGACGCCGGTGTGTTGTTCGCCCCCCGCCACCGCGGCGAGGTCACGGTGGTTCACTGGATGCAGCACAGGCTTTACGACGTTACTGGCTCCGACGTCCGTACCATCCGCCTTCTCAAAGACTTGAGACCCAAGATAATTACAGTCATCGAGCAAGATCTCAGCGGCGGCGCTGGTGACGGTGGCGGTGGCGGATTCTTGCGTAGGTTCGTGGAGGCGTTGCATTATTACTCTGCACTGTTCGACGCACTAAGCGATTCGGCCGATGACGCCGGAGGAGCAGAAATAGGGGAAGGCGGGGGGAGCTTGGAGAGGCATCTGGTGGAGAGGCAGGTTTTGGGGTGTGAGATCAAGAACATAGTGGCGGCGACGGCGGCGGAAGATAGGGTTGGGGAGGTGAAGGTGGAGAGATGGGGGAAGGAGCTTGGCAAGTTGGGTTTCCTGCCGGTGAGTCTCTCCGGCTGCCCTGCAACTCAGGCGAGCTTGCTCCTCGGAATGTACCCATGGAAGGGCTACACGCTTCTCGAGGAGAACGGTTGCCTGAGGCTGGGGTGGAAGGACTTGTCCTTGCTTACGGCGTCGGCGTGGCAGCCCTACGCCCTGCTCGCCGACGACCAGCACGCCGCCGGAAGCGCCGCCGTCGTCGTCGGCGACCGACGCTCATAATTGGTTGCTGCTTTTTTTTGTTGTCTGACGTCTTTTTCGAAGTACAATAATTTTATCCCCTTGTCACATCACCTTTACTGTAAGCCATTTGTTTTTATTACAATATTAAGTGATGATTTTGCAACGAGATATTTTAAATAGTGTGAAAAATTACTAATTAAATGATTTTTTTTCATATAAAATTATATAAAAATAAATTATTAAAAAAGTATTTTTTAGTTAGAATTAAATTAAATAAAATTGAATTTAACGAAAAAGTATCTGTGTATTGAATAAAATTTGAAATTTTTGTATTTATATGTATAATAGAACTAGAAAAAAATGAATTTATTTTTTATTTTTTTAAAAAAGTAAAATTTTAATATATTTTAAAATTTAATTATTAACTTTTTAAAAGATACAAAAGTTATAAAATATTTCAAAAAAAGAACAAGAGAAGAGATTTCGCTTAATTCACAAGGAATGAGATCAAAATTGAATTATAAATCCCTCTTTTAAATGAATTTCATTAATTCCATGAATTAATTGAATTTCGTTAGTAAAAATTGACACAAATACCTAAATAAGACAGAGTTGAATTCCTTCTGATTTAATTTTCCTCAATTCTGTTGACACAAACTCCCTCTCCCCCTAAGTATCATTTTATCTAACTTTAATTTTAACTTTGATACATCATAAATTCTTATATATATATATATATATATATATATATATATATATATATATATATGTATGTATATATATCATCATTATTATACAAATTTTTATATATAAATTATTACCTTATAATTTACTATATAATTCTAACATCAGTTGTAAATCTACTCTCAACTCTAGTTTTCTATAGTTGTTAAAATTGAAGTTAGAGTTAAAGTTAAGTAAACAAATGAGTTTCGAGTCTTTTTATCAAATAAAATTGAATTCTATAATAAATTGTGAGATAAAAATTTATATATAAAGTTTGTGCGATAATATGATACATGAAAATTTGTATAGAATTAAAGTTAAAGCTAAAAAATTGTTACCAAACAACACCTAAGGTTAAATACACATATAGTGTTTTTTCTAAGTGAAGATTCGAATTAGAAATTTTAAGTATAGAGTTAGAACAAGTTATAGTGAGTCAATGGTAGACATCAAGCAAGCAAACAACTAAGGTTTAACCTGATTGCCTTCACTCATGCAACCATGCCACTTATCGCTCACCTCACACATGCCACTCATCACTATGTCCACTTGCATCGATACAATTTGATCATGTTAATCAATGACACAATTTAGGCTGCATTTGATAGGAGTCTTTTTAGCTCTAAAAGTAGAAAAAACTTTTTGTATTAAACATCTTTTTGAGCTCCTTTTGAAAATGCTACCTTGTAAATCTCTCACATGTTAGAAATGATTTTTAGTTTAAATAAAAGTCATATCAAATGAAGTCTTAGACAAACCCATGTCAAACGGGTCATGTTTGAGCTACTTTTATGGTGGAAACTCAAGTCATGCCAAGCTGGCACAACCCATTGGCATATCTAAGTTAAGGAAGGGAGATAACCAAGAAAAGGTATGCTTTAAGAAGAAATTAACATTAAGACAATATTGCATCTTAGAGCACACGAATACAAGAGAAAATTGATGATATTTGTGGGGTATTGTGCATTAATTGGGTGAACTTTCAACGTCACTCATTACCATTATATATATATATATATACACACAAAAAGGAGTTTGTAGGCACTGTCTTAAAGACTAAGTTACCCAGTTTAATGATCAGGGTTACCTAACATAAGATGGTGCCTTGTGGACCTATATATATATATTGCTCACCATAAAGGAGTTCAATATATTGTACATGAGATCTTGGTGTACAAGCACACCTTCATTGGTTAAGTAATTTAATGATAGTAATAATTAATAAACCACACAAAAGGTCATTTTTTGTTGGTGTTTAGAATTTAAGATTCAAGTGCTTACACCAAAAACAAACTGAAAAGTTCAATTTACATGTAAAGTTTGTGTGACATACATGTGAAATTCACGTGAAAAGAAAACATAACAATTGAGATTAAGTGTTTAGGGTCTAAACTCGAAACAGTAAGGAGGGATTTGTGCATTTAGAAATTTTTTTATAACATTTAACAACTCCTATGTTATTACGTACATAAACACTCGTATCACAAAATTTTTTTGTCACCTACACATATACTCAGAAAACATTTTTTGTGACATGCATAAACATTAGAAAGATGAATTCTGGGAAATGATTTTCTAGATTTTTCCTGAAAATTGTTTTTCAAATTTGTCAATGTTTTTGACAAAAGCATTTTCTAGGTGTACAAGTAAACCCAAATGTAGTGTTTGTGCTTTCAAAATAAGTGGAAAATGATAAAAAATGATGAAAATTTTGACTATTATTTTTTACTATTTCACATAATTTTACATTAATTTCGAAAATACAAACACCACCTAAGTCTCAATCATTCATCATTAACACCTCTAGCTAAAACAATTTTTACCATAGACATCAACATGTACAATATCACAAAGATCGAAGGCATTAGTTACCTAGTTCTTTCTTTTTTGTGTTCTTCGTGAAATAACATAAAGTGGGTGTGTATTCGTAAGGTTAGAAAAGGACAACAATGATTGGATAGGAACCTAAAAAAGCCAATTAATGTAGAAAACTTTTAATTTCAGTTCTTTACAGTTATTGAAACTAGAACACATTGTTACCAAACGAAACATTATGCCCTATTTGTTTCAACTTCAAGAGTTTTAACTTTAGATTTGCATAAGTCCCCACATACTATCATTATTACATAAGCTTTTATCACACAATTTATTATGTAGTTCTAATATTGTTTGTTTTACCATTCTCAATTTAGATTTTTAAGTATATTTTTAATAGTTACTGTAAATTATTTACCTCCCATTGAAGTTTTGATTTTTAAACTATAATAGTTAGGAAAATGACACTTGAGTGGTGTCACTAGTATTATCCTTAATGATAAGTTTTGGATCAAAATTTTTTCTTCGAATGATCGAAATTTCCTATGTACTATCGAAATTTTCTTTGCACACCATTGAAATTTCTTCTCCTAACAATCGAAATTTCCTCTACGCACCACCTGAACTTTCTTTGCACCATTAGAATTTATTATGTATATAACTTAGTGACTTGAGTTTATTAATAAGTGATAAATAATTACAAATTTAAAAAGTGTGATGATGAAAATTCAAAGGATATGAAAAATTCATGAAATGAAAATTTAAAAAACGAAAATAAAAATGTAGATTTAAAAATTTTTCTACATACATTAAAAAATCAGAAAAATTTGTATAAGTATAGTGTATTTATTAAAAAATTATAAAAATAAAAAATTATCAACGCATGTCTTTTTTTAAGAAGAGATTATACTTTTTTTAATAACATCTATAAAAAATTGATTCATGTTTAATTTAACGAATACAAATATATCAAAGTTGATTTTCATCTTCTTCTCTCTTTTTCTCTTAAACCTTTTCACATTCCTCTTTAATTTCAAATTAGAACTTTAAAATTATTAAACTATCTTATTTTAGTAGAAAAAATAAAAATTCCAAAAAAGACTTAAATATAGAGTTTGTTCAAAAGTAACTTTTTAACTTTCAAAATTACATCAAGTTATTATTGTTATATATATTCAAACATATAAACTTTTATCACTTAAATTACTATATATATTCAACTTTATTCGTAAAATTAACTCTACTCTTTTTTTAACTTTTAAAGTTTAAAAAAAATGTTAATGAGCATACTCTTAAATACCTATAAAATCAAATTTTTAGTCATAATAAAAATTGAAAGTACCTTCACCAACCATCGTCCCCAACTCTTGAAGTGAATAAAAGTAATTTCGAAAGTGATTATAAGTGTAAATTAAAATAATAAAAAAATATATTAAAAAATAAGAATATTATTATAAAAATAAGTATAATTTTAAAAATTAAAACGAATGACAAGCAAACCTGAGATCTTTTAAAAATTATCTTTAAAAAAGCCCTAATATTTCCGTATCTCTCTCTCCCACTACGTTTGCAGAGAAAAAAATGGCGAGTCTACACCAGCTCCGTCTTCCTCCGGCCGTCAACCTCTTCTCACGCCGCTGCCACGGCCGCCGTGACTCCACGGTTGCATCCACTAACGGTACCTTCTCCATCTCCATCTTCAACATCCACGGCATAAGATTTGAGTTGACCTAGCTTTCACTCCGTGTCCCAATCCACTGATTTGCGTGGCTCTGTAGAAGGCCCCCGAATAGCCGAATGACGAAGCACTAGAGCAGTCCGATCTGTGTTCCCTGGTCGTCGGTCGCACTAAGGTGATGAGTTTTCTGAGTATTTTTGGATCGGAGACACGGTTTTTATAGAATCCGTTGAAATAAGGTATGGAGAGGGGGGGGGCGTGGATTTTCACTTTTTCCCCCAGTTAGATTTGGATTATGCACGATTTTTGGATGAAGACATCGGTCTGATGGTTGTGATGATGGTTGATTAGCCGTGATATCATTTCTACTGAGAGAGAGAGAGAGAGAGAGAGAGAGAGAGCTCGCGGGAGGTCCACCACCGTGAGATTCGAGGGTCGGCGCACCACCCTCCCTATCTATACGCCAGCATAAGGTGGTCACAGTCCTCCCGGAGACCCCCACAAGCTGTGTGGAGGTCCACGCGCGGAGAGAGATCTAGGAACAGTCTACCCTAACCTTAAATACTAAACTCCACGTAGTAGGATTGTGCCTCGGATTGTTGTTTTTGCTGTAATGTTATTTGGATTACTTGATTAGTGAGAAATTGAGATTATGTGTGGTGTTGATGTGCTATTGGAATTCCCAATAGGATTTCATGTATGAGGAAGTATATATTGTTATGTTCTTGTCTTGATGAGAAGTCCCATTTCTGATGCTCCTACTTTTTCACATTATTCAGGATTATAGCACTCACTATAATCCTTTATCTTCTACTTTTTCCATGTCTTGTTTACTCATACTTTTCTTTTCTTTTTATAAATGCTTGTTTATTATTTGATGTGTTATTTTCACATATCCTTATAGAAGTCCCATTCTCAAAGCCTAAATCTCATTTCCACTACTACTTTTTCATATTTTTTAGGATAATAGCACTCACCATTTCGACTTGTCTCCGTAATATTCTTCTTCTTCAATGAATGATCTAATTTTTTTTCCTTTTTTAAATTTTTTATTATTTTAATGGGTTATTTTCATGTATCCTTGTAGGAGTCCCATTCTCGAAACCTAAATCAGGTCCAATGATCATAGAAATACCACTTGATAAGATAAGGCGGCCACTGATGCGCACGAGAGCCAATGACCCTGAGAAAGTGAAGGACCTCATGGAGAGCATTCGAGAAATTGGCCTCCAGGAACCCGTAAGTAACAGCCTATAATCCTAATCAAGGACATCAAGGAAGACTTGAATGAAAGGAAACTCCAGTTCACTTAATTGCATTTCTAAGATGTTGAAATAACATCCTAATATTTAGCAAAATAACTTTTTCTAAACGTAAAGTAATAATTATAACAACAATAGATATATTTTACTCTAGAAATCTGGTACATTTAGTGAAGACTTGAACATAACATCAATCTGATTATTATTCATGAAATCACATTTTCAGGTATCTGCATTTTTGCTAATATACGTTCAACAGAATAAGGTGTTGTAACCTTTTTCATGTCCCACTTCTTAAAAAATTGAAGTCCATTATATATACATTCAAATTTTATTGTAAGTCACAGAGAATAACTTACCAGTTAATTGTCACCAATATTTTTTGCTTTGAATTTGATGGATAAGTGAGTGGATACAATTCTACATTTTCTAAACCTCTGCCCGTGCCTGCACTGCTACCCATGGGTATAATACTTATAGGTAGTGTAATTTTGTACCATTGTAATTTTAAATTAGAGTTATACAACTTCAATTTAAGAATAACTTTAATTTTAAATTACAAAGATACAACTCTTTCTTGAAGTTGGAGTTGTTAAGATCATTCTTAAACAATACCATAATCTGCTACTTAGTGCATTTTTGTAGACCAATCCAAAGGACCTTATAATTCCATACTGCAATTTTTTTTTTTGGTGGTTGGTTTTAATCTTTTACAGCGAGGTGCTACTGTTTTTGATCTGTTCTGTACAAATACAATGCACCCCGGGTGGGCATTTGTCACTCATTGAGCCATTGTTCTTTCATAAAGAACACACATTTTGCCATTTCTTTAAAACATTCGATTTTCCCTTGCAGATCGATGTGCTTGAGGTCGAGGGAGCTTATTACGGTACACAGACTGTTTGAGCAATGAATTGTTTTCACAGGGGCACACACATCATGTGGCCATCAATTGTTTTCACGCATATCTCAGTTTATGATGGTGGGTCATGAAATCCTGCTTCTAGGGTTCTCCGGATGCCATAGATTCGAGGCTCATCAGCGCCTTGGGCTACCCACAATCCGCTGTAAGATTCGACGAGGAACAAAGGAAACCCTGAGGTTCGAAAACAGTTCCTAAATATGCAAAGGCCTTTTCTTATTCCTTTCAAGGAGATTTGTGTTTTTGAAAAATATGAAAAATGCTAGAAAATTTGATTTATTATTTTTAATCACTTTTTCATCATTTCGTACTTTTTAAAAGTACAAATCTCCTCTACATGAAAAACAGGTTGCTGAGTTTGGTTTTACTTGTGCAGGCATCATCTGCGTTGAACAGTGGAGATCCGTGTGATTTATGGTGACAAAGTGATAAACTTCTGCAATAAGCATGCAGGACTATCTTGGTGGTAAGGTAAGATAAATTTACAATACACTTGAGCAACATAGGGCTGTAATAATTACGATAACTCAATTGGATATAAGAGCAACAACAATACATTTAAATTCTACTAAAATTCAAATTCAAGTAAATATTAGAAAACAAACCCACCTTTATCAAAGATTAAGATGGTTGTCTGTGTTAAGAGAGGATGTCTCACTTGACCCCATTGTTAACCAACAAGGTTATAAGCATTGTTGGCTTTGCATTCTTGATTACGAAACTAGGGGCCAATGAAGTTTACTTGATATTAGCATTGGAAGATGGAATAAAATCTTGAAAATATAAAATTGATTTGGCATACTGGCTATTAAATTTTAGGTAATGAGTGAACGATTCTTTTGTTACATCAGTCTTTCAAGTTTTATTCTTATTTGTCAGCAAACTATTTCAACATTGCCGTATGATATCTTATTTTATTAACATTTTACTACATTCCTATTTTATTAACTATATAACATTTTATTAACTTTATTTTTAGATAAGAAGATGCCTAAGGATTTGAAATAGAAAAACCATAATTTGATATTATATGAAAATTTAAATCCATTTGTAATCAATGAGAGATTCTCCTAAATAAGTGTGCAAGTATGATTTATTTTGCCCATTGTAAGGTCAACTCTAGTTTTCCTAAAGAGTTAAATAAAGTTAAAATTACATAATAATTAAAATAATAAAAGTTTATATGTTAAAATTTATACAATAATAATGATATTAAAAGTAATTTTAATAATCAACTATGTTCATATTTGTTTAATCTAATTTTAACACCTTTTCATATTCAACATTGGAAACTATTTTGTTATAACTTTTCTTTAAAGTTTCAACTTCTTATCCCTCCAACTTAGTTTCGAAGCTACCACGTATTCATGTTAAAGGTGAAACATGTAGACGTACAACTGTTTTTGCCATTCGTCCATGAAAGTTACAGGGTTGTTTAGTAACTTGGCCTATCAACCCTAATTTGACATTGATTGCTATCAATGTCCATATCGTGCTTTCGACAAATCCAACACTTTGGTAGTATTTGGGTGAACATTTTGGTGGATTGAATTGATTTTTACTCTTTTTTTTAATTACATGATTTATGATAAAAAAATAATGATAATATTTTAAAAAATAGTAATAAATAATAAATAAAATAAGTAAAAGATAATTTATAATATTTATTATAATAATGTGATGATAATATTTTTAAAAAGTTGTGATGAATAATAAATAAAATATGTAATAGAATAATAATAATATTTATTATATTAATATGATTGATGATATATTTTTGAAAGTTGTGATAATATTTTAAAAAAAATCGTCATGTATAATGAATAATAAAAAATGTAAAAATTATTTGAAAAATAATATGATAAAATATTATGATATATGGTAAAAAATGTAATTATATGATGATAAACATTTATACAAACAAGACTTTTAAAAACAAAAAAATTAGACTTTTGGTAAATGGTATGTTATCATTTGTCTTGGTTTTTCATTTCTAGTCGTTGGGATGGATTTAGATTTTGGTTTTCCTAACATAGGAAATCAATATAGAATACGTTATTGATATTTTGTTTGGTATAAATTTCAATTGTAGCGCAAAAGACAAATTATGGGAAGTTTAAAAGAACTAGTGATTTGAAATTAAAGAGAAGTTTGTGCCCTGAAAAAAAAATCTTGAAAAAAAACATTTAACTTTCCAGATATTTAAATTATTAAAATATAAAATATTTATAAATTTTTTAAAATTTTCACGGCATATAAAAATCATCTTTAAAAAAATTTCTATATTTTAATTTTCTTTTTTATTTTCTAAATTTTCAATTCTTCAACCCGTACAAGTAGACCCTAAGCCATTAAGAAGATGAGGAAAACGATTAAACTAGTCGATATTCTTTATTGAAGTGTACAAGTTTGCATGTGTAAAAATCAAGTGATTCATTAAATTTTCAAAGACAAAACTATACGGAAAATTTATATTTAAGAATTCTTTTATTCTTAATTTATATTTAAGAATAAGACAAAAAATTATATTAATAAAATTATGAAAAAAAGGGGTAAACAAAGACTAAGGCTTGTAACTAAAATCATAGAAAATCAATTTAAGTTTATATCAAGTAGATCAAAATGAAAGCTATTTGTTTACATAAATAATGATTAGAAGATTTTGAAGTTAACAAAAAAAACTTAAACGCGATTCTCATTAATTTAAAAAACATATGATAGAACGCCTAAAAATTTAGAAAAATAACTCATTATATATTGATACTTTAAAAGTGATATACGAGAGAGTAATTACCGATATTAAAACTATAGTAAAAAAACCGAAAGGAATTTCTCAACTTTAGACCATTAAATTACGCAATATTGTGTGCTAGAAGGATAAAATTGTTATTCCAAGTTGCTAAAAGGTCTTGTTATTGAAATGGATTTGCATAACTTAATGGTAACATTATAAAGCTTAAAAATGATTCTGCTCCTAGTGAAGATTAAAAAACTCGTGATTTGATCATATCCTAGGTAATAAGATTGGATGACAATTAACAATAATATTCAATCAATTAACAATCACTTAACAGTTCACATTAAAATAAAAATATAAGTACTAAAAGCCTTCTCCATCTCATCAAGATACCAAAAGATATATATACACATCCATAGTATCCAAACTTATCATTTTTTAAAATTTTTACTTTCTCCATTGAAATAAAACAATTTAATAATTTTAATATTCTAATTTAAAATTGAAGAAAATGAAAAAAGAGAGGAAATTGAAGAAGAAAGTGAATCAATCTTAATATATTCTCACTCATATATATCTTGAGAAGGTGACTGGTCTTTTATTATATCAAGGTAGGAACAAAATCAGAAAGAGGGAGAAAGGCATGCCTGTCAAGCAACCTTTCCTTGTTTTTAGATTAATAATTAATCTGCACACAGAATAATGCCAGCCCAGAGAACTAGCGCACTGCCACCGAAAGCTTAAAAAACGAAACCACCCCCCCATGTAACATTATTTTTATCAAATGCCTAGTTTTAACAGCGAAGGATAAAACCAGGAACACAAAACACCATACAAGGAGGAGGACCCGCCCCTGGCACACAGACACCGTAGCCACCTCATGAACAGAAAAGCACAAAAACCGGCAAGACCAGCAAAACCTTTTTCTTAAAAAAAAGGGTCGTATCCACCGCAAAATTATTTAAAGTAGCATATGCATTTGCATCAAACTTACCACGTGCTTACGGGAATAGCTTAAGGGGGGCACAACAGGAGACAAGATAAACTTATTACCTCAGAGGGCAGCACCAGCCACTGTTCATGCATCGTCGAGTGCAAGAACACCGGGAAGAGGCTTCCCTTCCAACAACTCTAGACTGGCACCGCCACCAGTGGAGATGTGGCTCATTTTAGCGGCAAGCCCGGCCTTCTCGACTGCAGCGACCGAATCGCCCCCACCAATTATGGTCGTCGCACCCTCGCCTGTGAGCTCGGCCAGCTTCTTAGCAATGGCCTGAATTTCAGAAAAGAGCAAGTGGCCAGGTAAGAGAAATTTCTTGTGATGCTCAGGTTTAAGTATGTGTAAGCATGATTACTACTAAAATGATATCTTAATTATTGAAAGATCGTTTACCAATTACCAATGTTATGATCTCGGATTCAAAATTTTACAAATGCAATAAAATTATGTCAAAGTAATAATTTTCCAATTGAATTTGATTATTTCTTAATTGTTCAAGGTTGGGAGTAAAATGCTATGCCTTCTTGCGACTCTTATGTATGTTCTGAAAATGTTACAAATGCAATAAAATTATCTTAAAGTAATGATTTCCTAATTGAATTTGACTATTTCTTAATTGTTCAAGGTTGGGAGGAAAATGCTATGCTTTCTTGTAACTGTTATGTATGTTCTGAAAATGTTACCTCGGTGCCACAAGCAAACTTCTCGAATTCAAACACGCCCATGGGTCCGTTCCAGATGATGGTTTTAGTGGTGTCCAAAGTCTCGCTGAAGCACTTGATAGAGTCTGGTCCAACATCAAGACCCATCCATCCATCTGGGATACCAGCTGCAGGCACGATCTGCACGGATTCACCATTAGTTCTTTTTAAAAAAAAATGAATTGAGAAGGGAAATACATGCCACTGCCAATGAAGACGGTGACCATAATGATCGCAGAAAGAAATAAATCAATGTCCTTATCATGTTTTATGCAAAGTAGGCTTTCGATATCTGAATTCTTGTATGAATATTTTTTGTGAAAAATATACGTGGTAGTATTTTCCCAAGCAATGATGTCACAAACCTCGCTGTTGGCATTTGCATCGAATTTATCTGCAATGACAACATCAGTCGGTAAGAGAAGAGATACACCCTTGGCCTTGGCTTTCTCCATGAGATCGTTTGCAAGATTAAGCTTGTCCTCTTCAACAAGGGATGAGCCGATGGAAAGCCCTTGTGCTTTGTAAAATGTGTAGATCATTCCTCCCCCTAGAATGAGAACGTTAACTTTCTCAAACAGGGATTCTATGACACCGATCTTGCTCGATACTTTTGATCCACCAACAATTGCAGCAAATGGCCTCTTGGGACTTGACACGGCACCAACAAGATAATCAAGTTCCTGAAAAACGATGTAGGTAGATCATGAAAACATATGGCTTGGAATAACACAACTATTTTTAACGAAAAAGAGTAAAGTGAAAAGAGATGATATGTGAGGCTCCATTGAGGAAATGATGCTTCGAAATGATAAAATCATACAAACAATAATTTAACCATTCGAAGAACACATTATTGTTAAATCTTTAGAGAATGTGATCAATTAAGTGCGAATTTCCACATACACTTCTTTGAACCTATATCATGAAAATTTATTAGTAATAGTTTGCTACCCTACAATAGGGTCAAGGCATCAACTGATCGATTATTGTTATTTGCTATAAACCAAGCAAATCAACAAGTTGCAACCACAGTAGGATCAAAATCCCACCTCGCCAAAAATAAATGTTAAGATCCCTTTTGCCAAAGAGCGTCACAAATATACATTCCTTGGGTATTAAAGAATTTCAATTGATCATAGGTGGATGATAAATCCATAATCCAAAAAACTTATAGGAAAAGAATCTGACCTTCTGCATGAGAAATCCGGCAACAGATGGTTTCAGGAACTTGGCTACTCCTTCAGTTGAAGCATGGGCTCTGTGTGCAGTGCCAAAAGCATCGTTGACATAAAGATCAGCAACAGAAGCCAACTTCTTTGCAAATTCTGGGTCATTCTTCTCTTCTTCCTTATGGAACCGCACATTTTCAAGTAGTAGAACACCCCCGTCAGGTGTTGCAGCCACTAATTTCTCAACTTCCTCACCAATACAGTCATTGGCCATTTCAACCTATTACACCATGTCCAGCAGAGAAATTTTAAGAAATGTCTTGCATAAGAATATGAAGAAGAAGAAAAACAAATAGCCTAGAACTTTTCCAATCATACATTAACGCCAAGAAGTTCAGATAGCCTTGGTACAAGAGGCTTCAAGCTGTATTTTGGTGTTACACCTTTTGGACGACCCTGAAAATTATAGCAGCAATTAATATTATCAAAAAAAATGGAGCAGGACCTCTTGACAGTCAACATAGGAATCGCATGGATCATCAACTACGACGGGTGTAAAACAAATCAGGAAAATACCAAAAGCCAAATTAGGTTTGCATTCTAGGTGGCTCCCATGACCTTAAGCTAAAAACTTTTGCCACTACGGGCACATTCATTTATTCACTCAAAAAACAAAGAATAAAAAAGATAAAATACTTTACGCAATTTTTGCAAACACATACTGGTATAAACCTGGAAAGGAACCAAAAGTCAAACATAATGCAATTTCATTCACATTCAAGTGCACTTTGCAAAATTATCAGATTACGGTCTGGTATCACGTCAGACACGATAATCCAAAATCCTTAAAACACAGTTTTGTTCCTTAGTTACTTGTGATGCTTCTTCTTTTCCATTTTGTGCTAAAGAAGGCGAATGGTGATTTCAAGGCAACACCTAGTTACTATATAATCCGTAGTTACTTGCAAGGAACTGAAGGAAAAGAAATCGGAGAAAAAACATTAACTTCTAAAGAAAATACATCAAGGATTAACAAAAATATCAAACAATCAACTTACGAGGAGAAACACCCAGCACTACCGCTTCAAGAAAAAATATTGTATCCTAAAAAGTCAACGCACTAGATTAATGGCGAAAATATGAGGTAACGACTAGAACAAACAACAAGCACAAATGCCAGCCCAGCTAAAATCACTACTACAGAAGGAAATGAGTCATGCACAAAATCTTACAAAAATCGAACCATTCCTACATCACTAAAGAAATTCACATCGACAAAAACAATAAAGCCTGAGCAAACGATTTCCCAACTTATTCAAAAAGCAAACTCCCAAGGAACCGATCCGCCAGCCAAAAAAATCTCCATACACAATACCAAGAGCACAAAAAAAGCCGTCTGCTCTACATCAGATCGGACAACTACAAGCAAAACTCACCGGAGAAAACGGAACAAAATGAGATACTTGACAGTAGGCACGGCGATGAAGAAGAATAAGAAGAAGAAGGAAGTTACCAGATGACTGGAAAGTATGACCCTAGCGCCATGCTCCATGAGATACTTGATAGTAGGCACGGCAGCCCTGACCCTGGTGTCATCGGTGATCTTAAGCTTCTCATCCAAGGGAACATTCAGATCGACCCTGACTAATACCTTCTTTCCGCACAACTCCGCCTCCTTGAGCGTCCCAACACTCCTCTTCGTCGCCATCGCCCCCCAGCCCCCCCACTCCCGACGAAGTCGTAGCAGATCCGGCCGCGATCGGACAAACAAACCTCGCCGGAACGACGATCGGAACAGCGCGAACGGCGAGGGCCTCGTCTGCTCTCTCGCTCTCTGAGGCGAAGTAAACCGAGATAATGAGCGGGGCGATGTCGTTATTAGATTGGGATGGCACGGCGCAGATTAGGGTTTGACGCGCTAACATGGGCCGTTTCTAGAAGGTACGGTGAGCATATTCTTTGCCACGTGGCGTGCGTTACACTTCACCCTGCCGTCGGTTTTAGCTCTTTTCGTGTGCGTCGAACGTGGATTCGGATCATTGACGGTCGAGATCAAGCCGAGAAGATATAGACGGTCGAGATCGATTGTATTTTTCTATTTATTTTAAATAAAATATTTATTATTAATAAATTTATCTAATGCATGTGGTCACGGTGCAAACAACAATGGGTTCTGTGTTTGATTCAGGTGTCTTGTTTTCTCATTTTTATCTTTAATTTAAATTTTTATATATTATTATTATTATATAATTTTTTATATATAATTTTTTTAGCAAATTATATAACTTTAATATTATTTACGAAATTATCTTTCATTTCAATTCTCTATTATTATTAAAGTTGAAGTTAGAATAACAAAATCAAAGTCTTTTAAAATAAAATTTTAAAATGAAAAGAAAAAATTGGAATATAAAAAAATTTAGAGTCTTTTTTGTCTGTTGAAAAAATTAAAAAAATTTGTACATAAATAAAAATTGAATATTTTAAAGTATCAGATTAATTAAATACATTTTAAAAAAATAAGTATTAATGCGATAAATTAATTTTTTATTGATATCTTTTAGGTTTTATAATCTATAATTAAAAAATGTTTGTAAATTTTTCGTTCCGTGCAACATCATTGTTATTATATAATTTTTGACATATAATTTTTTATTACTTAAATTACTATATAATTATTATATAATTTTAACTTTATTCACAAAATTAAGGTTGATGATAGCCTTTTTCAGCTTTAGGAGTTGGATTTAGTTGAAGTTAAAGTTGGTTTCGTAAATGAAGTTACAATTGCATACAAATTTTAATGATAAAAGTTTATACGTTAAAATCTGCATAATAATAATGATGTTAGGAGGGAGTTTATGTAGATGAAATTGAGAAAAATTGAATTAAAGAAAATTCAATTTCATCTAATTCAGATATTTTTGTTGATCTTTCTCTACATAATTCAATTCTATATTCTTACAACCCTTGTGTTTTCCAAAAAAGTTTATTTTGTAAATAGTTAAATTTTAAAATATATTAGTTTTTTACCATTTTTAAAATTAACAAAATAAATTCAATTCAATCTAATTTTAGTATATGTACAAATACTGAAATTTTGAATTCTGTTCGATTATGTAAGGTGTACAAATACTTTTAGGTTGAATTCAATTTCACTTAATTCAATTCTGGCCGTAAAATGAAAAATTCATTTCTATTAAATTCTATGTATACAAACAGACTTTATAAGTGATTTTGGAAGTTGAAGACGTTGAAAATAAAAAGAACCTAATTTCAACTTCAACTCTATGAGCTCGTTTGTGTCTATGTAATTCATAGAAATTGAATTGAAATAAATTTAATTCTCGTAAATCATTTATTTGTATCAACAGAGTTAAATTCAATTTATTTCTATTGTTACTATCCACTCTTTAATTTAGAATAAAAATAAAGTTTGAATTCATTAGGTATGAATCATTTGGAATTCATTTAACTCAAATTTTCTCGTTTGCTTTTATTCGACTATTAGAATTTCTAGTTTCATCTAGTTCTAATAGGTATACAAATATCTCTACTTTGAATTTATTTCTATCCAATTTAATTATGTTTAAGATGATGTTTGTATTTTTAAAATTAGTAAGAAATCATGTAAAATTATAGAAAATAATATTCAAAATTTTAATCATTTATTATTATCTTCTACTAATTTCAAAAGTATAAATACCTTGTAAAAAATTAATTTATTTATAACTAATTTTACATGCATAAATGTACCGTATGTAACTTTTAAAACAAAAAAAGTTGTCACCAAATTTCGTCATGCACAAACAACGTTATCCTAAAAAATAAATTCATTTCATTTTCTTTCCTTTCGTTTCCGCGTAAACACGTCATCTTTCCTGCATCGTGTGGCCGGAAGCACAGCATCGTCTTCCAGTACCGTCACCGTCGCGCGCCCATTCCGAACATTATCGCTGGCGAGTGGCGGCGTCTCTCCACCTCTCCTCCGCCCTGTGGCCGGAAACCCACCGTCGTCGTCGTCGTCATCGTCATCGTCGTCAGCCACATCATCATCGGCCATCTTCGCCGTCGATCGTTCTCCGAGCGGTACTACGTCTTTGCTCCATCGTCGCATGTTTGGTCACGGTTTTTTTTTATCATAATTAAAAATTATTTTTATAGTCATTAAATGAAGGTTTTAAAATATTTTTTATATATTTTTATCATAATTTTTAATTATATCCATGTTAAAAAAATTAATTTTATTATTTTATATATTTTATTTAAATATTAAAATAAAAACAAGTATTAAAAATATATTTGCTCATCTCATAAGTTGATGGTATTATCTTGTCAAGCGGTGTATCTTTCAATATACCTTTTTTTTTCTAAACATAATTATAAAAATTACTTTTTTTA